>LOJH01041694.1:0-11116 GCA_001685095.1 Ellobius talpinus | reverse complement strand
AAGTTGGGAGCATAGGCCCCAGCCCCTTGCATCTATCCCAGCCCCCAGGCCTGGACTGGACTCCAAATCCCAGCAGGCCAGGTCCTGACCCCTCCTGGGGATGGGGTCAGGGCCACTCCCCAGGGTWTTTAAGTGATCTCCCGAAAGAGGAACATGTGGTCTCCCTTTCTTCCTCCCAGGAGTCGTGTTTTTGCGGCTTCCTGGTTCCCCCTCAGGGCCACCCGAGAGTGCAGATCTCCCATTAAACCGGGATATTTCTTAATTTGGCTTGTTTTGATTTGGCTTGATTGGGAATTTTTGCGTCAGCGGGGAGCTCGCGTTAAGAAATATTCCTAACACTGGAAACTACTTAGATGTCTCTCAACAGAAAAATGGTTAAAGAATGTGTGGTACGTTTCCACAACAGAGTATTACTCAGCTGTTTAAAAAAGTGACATCATGAAATTTTCAGGCAAGTGGATAGAACTAGAAAAATATCATCCTGAGTGAATTGAAGACTGGCCATAAATCCATACACATATGGACATCTGATTTTTTTAATAAAGAAGCCAGGAATATACACTGGACCAATGACATCATAATCAATAAATGGTGCTCATCAAATTGGAAGTTGGCATGGAGAAGAATGCAAATTGATCCATATTTACCAGCCTGCACAAAACTAAAGTTCAAGTGGATTAAAGACCTCAACATGAAACCAGATAAACTGAACTTGATAGAATGGAAAGTGGAGAATATCCTTGAACTCATTTGCAGATAAGATGACTTTCTTAACAGAACACAAATTGAGCAGTTACTAAGATCAACAATTAGTGAATGGGACCCCATGAAACTGAAAAACTTCTGTATGGCAAAGGGCACCATCAATAGGACAAAATGGCAGCCCAGTGGATGGGGGAAGGTCTTAACCAACCGCACATCTGACAGAAGACTGATTTCCAAAGTATATAAGGAACTCAAGAAACTAGATATCAAAAACTTAAATAATCCAATTAAAATGGTGTACAGATATAAACAGAATTCCCATCAGAAGAATTTCAAATGGTTGAGAAACACTTAAAGAAATATTCAACTTCCTTAACTACCAGGGAAATGCAAATCAAAATGACTCTGAGATTCCATCTTACACATGTCAGATTGTCTAAGATCAAAAACACAAGTGACAGCTCATGCTGGAGAGGATATGGAGCAAGGGGAACACTCCTCCGTTGCTGGTGGGAGTGCAAACTCATAAGCCACTTTGGAAATTAGTGTGGAGTTTCTCAAAAAAAATGGGAATTTATTTACCTCAAGATACAACTATAATACTCTTGTGTTTACACCCAAAGGACCCTCCATTCTACCATAAAGACACTAGCTCAACCATGTGCATTGTGGCTTTATTCATAATAGCCAGAAACTGAAAACAATCTAGATGTCCTACAATAGAAGAATGGATAAAGAAACATGGTACATTTACACAATGAAGTATTTATTACTCAGCTGTGAAAAAAGTGGCATAAAGAAATTTGCAAGCAAATGGGTGGAACTAGAAAAAAAATTATCCTGAGTGATTGAGGTAACCCAGATCCATAAAGACAAACATGGTATGTATTCAGTTATAAGTGGACATTAGCCATCAAGTAAATGATAACCATGCTACAAGAGAGGTTAAGTAAAGTAGAGTGCTCTAGAGGGGTGCAGGTATCTCCCTTGGAGGGGGAAATAGAAATGATTTTATGGGTGGTCTGGGGTTGGGTGGGATGGAGTGAGGTGATCAGGTGTGGGGTGGGGGAAGATGTGGTGGAGGGGGAGAATGTAGAGAGAGAGGTCTAGAATTGAGGGGGGCATATTGGGATGGTGGTATGGAAACATTTTTTCTTAATTTTTTTGGTTTTTTGAGACAGGGTTTCTCTGTAGCTTTTGGAGCCAGTCCTGGAACTAGCTCTTGTAGAGCAGGCTGGCCTCAAACTCATAGAGATCTGACTGCCTCTGCCTCCCCAGTGCTGGAATTAAAGGCATGCGCCACCATCGTCTGGCCAGGAAATGGTTCTGGGGCCATGGCTGTTTCCGCCAAGCTCAGTGGGATACCCTGGAACTTTGGGGATCCTTTGGGACTCCTTTGAAGAATCCCCCTTATTCTTCCCTTATCATCATACTCTGTACACTTTAAAGCTTGTGCCTGACCAGTGATAATTGCTGGATTGCTGCCGATTTTCCCACTAAGGATCCTAACTTTCATGGAGTATAGTTTTAGGTTAATATTAATATAAAAGCATGCTTACTTTTTAGTTTTATAAATGTAGAATAAATGAAAATTGTTTCTTGGTTATGAGCAACCTGACACATGAATTTGACTATGTAATATAGGCAGTGAGGAACATTTATGGCTTAATAAATCACATTTCATAATTAAGTGAAAACTAATAAGGTATAATACCAAATATGTTTTTTCCCTTTAAGGAAGCAGTTTTAAAATTAAATGGAAACACTGCCCTGTAAATGCCCTAAGAAGAAGTGTGTGTATGTGTGTGTGTCTAGTTACTCACATTTTATATTTTTCAGGAATGGAATTTACTCATATAGTGTCTTGTGGACTGCTTGGCCATCCTGATGCTGTCCAGTTATGTATTTTCTTTCCCTAATAAGATCTTGACTGCACTTGAGCTTCATTGCCTCAGCCTTTCTGATCTGATTGGCAAAGTGAGAGAGAGTGGTAAGGAGCTTGGAGCCTTGTAGGATTGGTCAGTCCTTCAGATTTTTAAGACCACTTCCTCATCAAAACTCTTAAATATGGAACTTCCATGTTCTGACTGTCAGTTCTGTCAGGAAACCCCTTGGTCCTGACCTCACAACGACTGACCAGATCTGGGGCTGAGACCTTTTCCTCATGGGCACAGAGGAAGGAGAGGCTTCTCATCATGTCCCTCAGGTGTGACCTCCACATTCTCCATTTCATGGGCACAGCCTCTGATTCCCAGTGGGGTCCCCCAAAACAGAGAGCTTGGGTTCCTGTTAGTGGTACCCAGAACAAAGCCTCTGCAACACAGGGCTGTGTAGCTGGGGTGCAAAACACATCCTGGGTCACCTGCTGTCACAGGTTAGGTTTGAGGGTAGAGGATAGAAGTGAACAAACCAAGACTCGGCTGTGTGGACTTGATTTTCTTACTGTTCACTTGATTTTTTTGAATAAATGACCATTTCCAGATGTTCTTAAAACAATCTAATAGCTTGTGCTGTGATTACTGACACATATCCATTTTCTAAGACAAGTGTGTGTTAAGATGCAAATTTTGTGATAATTTTTAGATAATGAATAGCTAATGGATGAATAAGCATATCCTTTCATTTATTGCCTTAAAAGAAAGACTATTAATGACTGCTGACTTTCTTTCATTTGAAAACCCTCTCCCCCTGAAGTCCTTTTTCCTTCTCTGCGAGAGCTGTCTCCAGCCTCTTCTACAGGTTCCAGCCACCTGGGTCTCAAGAAGAGCCACAGTCCTTTCTGCAAAATGAGGTTTGCCATTAACTAAAATAACATTTGAAGGTTACCCGGCATGTAGAAGTCTGAAGCCAGACCCCCTAATCCCTGCTATGTCTTGAATAGGAACTGTTTCCCGCAGACTGGGTCCCAGGCTGCTGCTGCTCCTTCAGCAGATTGTCTCTGTTCATACTGAGACACGATGCTTTTGTCTATAAAACTGATCTTTGAGCACTGCACAATAGACTTATTAAAAAATGTTGCAGAGCTAATGAAATGGCTTAACAGGTAAAAGGTAAAAGTGCTTGTCACCAAGCCTAATGATCTGAGTTTCAGCCCTCAAACCCACAGGGTAGAAGGACAGAAATGATTTCTGCAAGTTGTTCTCTGACCTCCATATTCACACTGTGACACAGGTACCCCCTTCCCTAATGAGATAATGGAATATGTGAAATAAAAATGCAAAAATAATGTTACAATGCCTTAAATAAGCTGATGGTTTTTGCATTTGGCTTTGTTCATAGCTCTCCTTGGCTGCATGGGTTACAGGTTGGACAGATCTGTGGAACCCACTTGGTGAACATAGACCCCTGGAGGTGGTCCTTGAGAATTACAGCCGAGCCCCGCTTTGGTCCGCCCTTTGCTTCCTTATAGGCACGAGGTAATGAGAAGTGTCAACTGCAGGCTTCTGCCTTCCTACCATGATGGACTGTAGCCCTTTCAAGTGTGAGCCAAGATGAATCCCTCCTCCTTTAAGGAACTTCTTGCTAGGTATTTGGTCACAGCGATGAGAAGTAACTAATAGAATCCTCTTTGTTTCAGCCACAGTGTGCCTCAGTCTACAGTTTATTGCTCATTATAGAATTTTTTTTTCTATTCTTCCACCAAAAGCCTTCAGTTAAAATTCACCCTGTGCATATTTTATCTACGGAGACTCCAGATAACTCAGCATTTTTTCCCAGAAGAAATAATATATGTAATCAGTCAGTCAATTAATTACCCAATGATTAACTATCCTTACCCATGTGAAAGCCTATCTTCATTGATGCCTCCAGTCTCTGGTTTTAACTAGGGGAGCTGCTGTACTGTGATTGGCCTGTGCAGAGGCCCAGCTGGCAAAGATCAGAGGACAACTACAGCCTGGCAGCCAGCAAGACACTCAGGGTCTCAGTGTAATCAGAAAGCCACTGAAATCTTCTGAGCCCTAAGTGAGCTTGGAAACAGACGGTTAAGTCTCCTAGACTCAGACCGACTCCACCCACAGCTGCTGCTGTTCTTGGTAGTCATCTCATGGTACTGGTACCTTCAAAATGCTGGACTTTCCACTGAAACTGGGCTGGGCTCTCACTGCTAGCTACTCATGGGCTCTCTTCAGGGACTCTGACCCTGCTACACAATACCAGCTCTCACCTCTCCATGACCCATTCAATCCTGGGCTTTCTATGAGGCTGCATCTTCAGCAATGACTTTCCCTGGTTTCTCCTGGTGCCGAGCCTCAGTTGCTCTCCATGACTCCTTCATGACTTCACAACCAGTCTGAGCTGGGAAATGTTTACACACTACCAAGTTGGGCTGCCAGCACAAGGCACAATCCTGGCCTCTTCTGCACTGTAGCTTGTGTACGCTGACCCTGAGGAAACATATCCCGGAATATTTTGCCTCAGTGATGCTGATCTCTTCTTAATCACAGCTGATTCATCATCCCCAGATGTAAAGTATTGATTGTTCCAGCAAAGCAAAGATTTCACTTTAGTGGTGCTAGCCTATTAATCACAACAGATGCTTCCTCTTCAGCAGGCCAGAACCACAAGTTCTTAATTCAAATTATCACATAAATGTCCCTGATAGTCTTTGCTTCCCCCAGAAACCTCACAAACCAGGCCTCTGTCATCTACACTGCTCTTAGCATTATCTTACAAGTCCCCAGGACAGCTCATTAAGCTCCAAACACTCATGACTTTTCTAATTCAAAGTTCCAAGCTCCTTCTACAGTCCTCCCCAGTGTATCATCAGGCCCGTCACAGCAATATCCCATGAGACTGGTACCCGTTTCTGTCTTAGTGTTTCTATTGGTGTGATAAAACACCATGACCATAAGAAACTTGGAGGGTAAAGGGTTTATTTCAGCTTATACTTCCAAATTATAGTTTGCCCCTGAAGGAAATCAGGAGGAACCTGGAGGCGGGAACTGATTCAGAGACCATGAAGGAGTGGAGTGCTGCTTACTGACTTGCTTCTCATGACTTGCTCAGCTTCCAGGACCATCTGCCTAGGGGTGGCACCACACATAGTGTGCTGGGCCATCCTACATCAATCATAACTCAAGAAAATTCCCCACAGGCCAGTCTGGTGGGGACATATTCTCAATTGAGGTTCCTTTTTCCCAAAGAAACTGACACAAAAACAGCCAGCACACCCACCCTGATGGTCTGTATCTTTGAGCTGTGAGCCTAATAAACTTCCTTCATTCAGTTGCTTTTGTTGGGTATTTTATTGCATCAACATGAAAGTTAACTAATTTTGACTACCCCAAATCTCTAGATATTGCCAAGAGATATCTGCTCCCCAAGATTTAGAGAATACTGATTTAAAATCATAGCATGTGACTTCAACAAAACTATATGTAATCATAGATTTAAGTAGTCAAAGATTTAGGTGGAAAATAGAATTTTTTCATTAAAGTTATGATAAATTTGAAATATGGTTATTCAAGAATAATCAGTCTTGGAGTTTTTGTGTTTAACAACAGCTCTGCCTGTGAACTCTGGGACATTTTGGTTTTGACATCAAAGCAGTAATGCAACTCATACATAATGTATTTTGTGTTTGAACTGTGAATCCATAAACACATTTTAATGCATAATTAAGCTAAAATTTCATTTGGCTTATTTTCCCCCCTTTTGCCCATCATCTACTCAGTGTCTGACTTGTATTTATGAATGCTCCAGTAACTCAATAATGAGGCAAGGAATCATTTTCATAAATTAAAGCAAAACATAACCAGAAAGTAAATGTCTTGCACGCAGGGAGAAGGATGCTGTATTCTTGACTTTAAGAGATGTTTGATTTTTCTGTCTGCCTGAGAGGTCATTTGGGAGTCCCCCTTCTGACCAACTAGCTACAGTGCATGATTTCATACTGAGGTTGTGGCTATCTGGACTGTAGGGAGGTAAACTGGTAGACAGTGTCAGCCTTTGATAAACATATTGATGGAACTGTTTCTCTGGAGAACCCTGATAGAGAATCTATTTATAATTTGAGGGTGTTCTGACCAGATGATGCTGGTTTCATTTCATGACTCATTTGGAAAATGCTGTTGCTATTAGTGTTTGTCAGTTTAAGAAATGAAAAGAAGGGTTGGAGAGAGGGCTCAGTGGTTACCAGTAATTTTCTTCCTGAGGACCGTAGTTTGCTCCCCAGAAACCACACGATGTGGCTTACAACTGTCTGTAACTCCAGCTCCATGGAGCTCCAGTGCCGCTGACCTCCATGTGTACCTGCATTCCGGGGAACCAGTGCTCTCATGCACACACCTCCACAGATACACGCACACGCAAAGACAGAGGCTTTGAATTGAGAGAGAACAAGGGGTTGAAGAGAGGAAAGAGGAAAATAATGTAATTATATTTTAATTTCAAAAAATTAAAATTTAAAAAGAAATGGAGATAATACAATTTAGCTAGTCTGTAAATTTAATTAAACTCTTATAAGAAATGTATTAGAATGTATTTAAAAATTAATTAAATGTGCAAGATATTTTGTGATCAGTCCTACCACATTTAAATGTAACATCCTCATAGAAATTCATAAAGTTAAAATAGTACCTTTCTCTCAGAGCCTTAAGGAACCCTAAATTAAAAATGTTGCAGGAGACACTTCTTAAAGCCCTGCACTCTAAACCTTGCTTTCTAAAGTTCATCAGCATTTTGGTGTTGAAGTTCTGGCCAATTGAAAAAAAAACTGGAATTTCAATTTATTTGCATGTTTTATTGAATGTCAAGTATGTGATAAAATATTCCTTTTTGAGCAAATTTCCATTCCTTTCCCTAGAATGTTCTGTGAGGAAATGGAGTGCAAAGATGGAATTTTGCAGCTATCTGGGCATTACCTTGTTCTTTATCTGAGACATTAGTCACCTCAGTGGACAGAATTAGTTTTCTTTCATCTAATCAGAGAAATAGCTCCCAAAATGAAGAAGCAACATTGAGCCAAAAATAGGATAAATGTGTTCATATCAATTAACAATCTCTATAAAAGCTAATTAATAAGAAAGATATTGACATTTAAAAAATGCCAAATACCTACAAAAATACCTAAACATGGAAAATATTAGGGAAATGTCAGTGTTACAAGAGCTGGATATCAGTATGGCTCCTGTGGGCCATACTTTAATTTTTATTTGATCTTACATTGTACCCTTTGAGCTAAAATTTAATTGAACAATAATTATTCACCATTGCGAGTGAAGCACCCTACTAAATGTTTTTGGCAGCCCAAAGATCCTATGTAACTTTAGACATATTGATAGTAGGATGATATTATAGGCAGAAAATTCCTCAGAGGCAAGGTAGCTAGATGAAGAGTAACCGTGATGTCAACGGTAAGAATTGAATATAGTCTATGGAGGTAGAATATAAACCAACCATCCAGTGTTTGAATTAACAGAATAGGAAGTGTGTGTGTGTGTGTGTGTGTGTGTGTTAAGTATCAGAACAACTTAAGCATCTTAAGAGATACAGGAGGTAGGAAAGCCAGAGTCGTTTGGAGTTGGGCTTCAAATTCAGATCTAGGCACTGTTTCAATGACCCAGAGACTTCCCAATGAGAATCTGAGCTTAGATCATGGTGAAGTAAGTGTGTGTGTGTGTGTGTGTGTGTGTGTGTGTGTGTCTGTGTGTCTGTGTAATAGTGTGGATTTATGCCTGGTATTTTAAGGCCTCTTATACATTTTTATATTTAATATTTATATACATGCATAGTGTGTTTATATCATTTATATCAATCTACTCCCCATTCCTTCCCCTCCAATATCCCTTTACCAACTTTACTTCCCAATTTCAGTGCTCTCTTGCCACAACCTACATGATTTTGAGTTTGACTTGACAGTAGTAATCAGGGAATGAAGAAAGGAGAGACACACAGACACACTTACAGAAGATCTGGGATTGGGTAGGTCATTCACTGTGATGAAGGTGCACCAGAGCCTGGGAACTCAGTGTGTTTATTATAAATCATTGAGTGAGGAGGTACGTTTATTGTATACAAATTAGTGAGGAGGTGGTGTAGGAGGTTCTTCTGTCTATGTGTGGCTTTCATTGGTTGAATAAAGAAACTGCCTTGGCCTTTTGATAGGGCAGAACTTAGATAGGTGGAGTAGACCGAACTGAATGCTGGGAAGAAGGACAGTGTGGCAGATGCCATGAATCTCCTGCCTGAGACAGACATAGGTAAGAATCTTGCCAGTAAGCCACAGTCACGTGGTGAACACAGATTAATAGAAATGGGTTAATAAAGATGTGAGAGTTAGCAAATAAGAGGCTAGAGCTAATGGGCCAGGCAGTGATTNATAGGGCAGAACTTAGATAGGTGGAGTAGACCGAACTGAATGCTGGGAAGAAGGACAGTGTGGCAGATGCCATGAATCTCCTGCCTGAGACAGACATAGGTAAGAATCTTGCCAGTAAGCCACAGTCACGTGGTGAACACAGATTAATAGAAATGGGTTAATAAAGATGTGAGAGTTAGCAAATAAGAGGCTAGAGCTAATGGGCCAGGCAGTGATTTAATTAATACAATTTCTGTGTGATTATTTCAGGTGTAAGCTAGTGGGGCAGCTGGGAGGACAAGCAGCCCACTCCTCCATACTACAGAGTGGTGCCCAATGTCCCTGCACTCTATACAACAAGGAGGAAGCAGATACAGGTAGAAGGTCTCTATAGAGGAGCAGTTTCTGTTCACAGTCATGCAGGAGAAGGAAGCTATGGTTAACAGTTTCTGCATACACTGAATTTAGCTGGAAGTCAGTCATTTGTAATATGTCACTTGCAATTCCTCTGAGCCTGACCTGGGGAAAGCCTTGCCATTACCATGGGTCTAAGGCATTGGGGTCCTTGACATATCCCTGCCCATGACAACAATACACATTCATTCAGGACTTTATCTGCTCCCCACTCTCTTTCTTAAAGTTTCACACCTACTGAATCCATTTAGAGCTACCTGTATATGTATATGAGTGTGGTAGCACCTGCTGAACCATGGGTAGCTTCGCAGGATCATCTCCCTAAGGAAAACTAACTCTCCTCCTAGTAGCCATCAACTGCCAGTAGCAGTTGTCATCTGCATTGTGACCTGTCATGTTTTTCTGTAATGGTCTCTGTTGCAAAGAGATGCTTCATATATGAGGGGTGGGAGGTGCTCTTATTTGTGGATATAAGGATACAAAAGTAGTTAGAATTATGCTAGTTTAGTAAAGTGGTGGTTGTAGGTTCTTTTCTAAGGTTCATGACTTCAGTTGCCCATGTTAGCTATTCAGAATTAGGCTTGATTTCTTTCTTATTGGGTGGGCCTTAAGTTCAGTAAAACAGCTGTTTGTTACTGTTATGCCAAGATATAAGTGCCACTTGTACTTCATTTGAAATGTCTTTTTCTTCTCTGTCAATTTTTAAAAGTAGCTTTGCTGAATAGTAACACCTTGGTTAGAAGTAATTATTATTTTATTGCTTTCTTTGCTTTTAGATTATTTGATCTTATTTTGATGTCTTTGCTTTGCATCTGAATTGTTGTTCATCTTTAATCTTTTTTATGCTGTTTCTTAGCTTTGCATTCCAAACATCCTGATCTTAGTGTGTCATGGAGACTCTTTCCTCTGTTCATTAGAGGTTATAAATATATCTTGTGCTTGAGTATTCATTCAGTCCTTTATATGGGTTTGGGAATGTTCTGCTGCAATTTCATTGACTAGATTCTCTATGCCTTTAATTCTTATTGTCTTTCTACTCTGCCATGTACCTCTGAGTTTTTGTCTCTTGTTCATATCCCATAGTTTTTGGATGCTGTGTTCACTAATTATTTAAACTTTTTCTTTATTTATGTTTGAATGCAGTATTGCTTCAACTTTGTTCTTCATCTCCAGTATTCTTTATCTTGCCTGGTTGATGAACATTACTGTTTATTTATTTCCAAAGTCTAAATTTCATTACTTAGTCTGTCTACCATCTTGCTGTTTTTTTCATCCAGATTTCTCCTTTGTGGGTCTGGGCATTGGTCTGGGACATCAAAGGGAATAGGCAGGAACCTGGAACCTCTGCAGGTCCAAGTGTGAGTCTGGGACCTCTGAAGGAGTAAGTCTGAGACAAGTCCTCTGTGATTCTGGGCACACTGAAGCCTGGGAACTCCGAGGCAGTAGACCAGATCCAGAAACCTTTGCAGGACCAACTCCAAGCCAGAAACTTCTGCAGGAGGGGATCCAGACGGATTTACACAAACAGGTCAAAGCCGGTAACCTAGGCCAAAGTAAGCCTGAGACAGCAAACTTCAAGGGAACAGAGCAGAGCACAGGAGTGCTGAGCTATCTCCAGGAATACAGAGTAACCAACAGGGTAAATAGAACTGTGGCACTGACTGTACCACAAGGAACAACCATCTGAGCTTTGGAATC
>LOJH01041693.1:0-10094 GCA_001685095.1 Ellobius talpinus | reverse complement strand
TCCACTCACCTCTACCTCCAGAATGCTGAAATTACAAGCATGTGTCTCCATACTTGGCCTTTCAATTCTTCTTGGAATTACCTACAAATATGTTTGTGTTGGATATCAAAATGTTATTCTTCAAGGTAGCCTTTAGTATTGACATTTCTTTTCAAAGAACTTGAGTTAAACTTATAATTATTAGGAGCCAGGGAGGTAGCTCAGTATAAGAGTACTTGCTAAACAAGCATGAGGATCTGAGTTCAAATCCCTGTAACCCCTGTAAAAGCTGTTGTGGTTGTAGATGCCCATAACCCCAGCATTGGTTAGGGCATAGCCAAGTAGATCGTGGGAGCTTGCTAGTCAGGAAGTCTAGCTGAAACATCAGGTTTCAGGTTCAAGAAAATAAGTTGGAGCAATAGTACAGGATATCTAACGTCCTCCCCTGGCTTTCACACATTTCCACGCACTTATAGCTGTTATGCTGAAGGTATAACCTGGTGGTAGAGTGCAGGGTTTTCATTGTGTTGCCCTGCCCTGATGATCCTCACTGTTGCCCCAGATAATTCCAAGTGTCATTATATTGCAGATTGGTGACAGAGTTTAACTAAATGTCCTTGTATCTGAACTGGCTGGGAGCCACTGATCTACCAATGCTAGGCCTGGCTCAGTGTGTGGCTCATCCAGATATCTGTCTCAGTTAGCTTCCTTCACAAACCAGCGTCCAGGCATGTTGATAAAAATGTCTTGGGAATATTTAAGTGGATATTGAAATTTACACTTTATTTCAGTGGTGTATGTGACTGAAGCCACCATATAAATGGGACACAATAGTTTCATTTATCAATTTCTCCCATATCTTCTAGAATATAAAGTTGCTCTTGAAACTTATGAAGCAATACAGGCGTTCTCCTTATGCTAAAGAAACAATTAACTTCTCTTTGCATGCTTTGGCTGAAATTGGTTGTCAATAAATGTCTCATACAGCCTAATCTCTGGTTGACTCAGTAAAATGAATTTGGATGAAGAGGTGGTATTTTCTGAAGGCCCACCTGCATCCACGTCTCTGCTGCTGAGAATGGGGAGGGAGGATCTTTGTTCTTAAACCTTTTGAGAAATATTCCGCCATGTTATTTTCTTTCTGCTTTTGAATTTGCCCTGCCTCCAGTCCCTTTCATTGGTGTGGGCTGAAAAGATGTTGAATTCACCCAGCATATTCTGAGGGGACACTCCCCCTGCACCTGTTCCTTTCTTCTGTTAAAGATCAGCCACAAAGGAATAGAGGGTGAACAGGAGAGTTCTCAGCTCTTTCTCCTGATTATTATTTCCTCAGTCTCTGGAATTTTCTTACACTATTGGTTATGCCATATGATATCCTGCAGAAGTCCGGCACCCCCGAGAATTTTCCCTAGGCTTGAAGCTTGCCATCCACCTGCAAGCTGCTTCATGACTAAAAACAAGTCAGTATTCTTATTTGGGGTGGCTATTTACTCATGAGGGGAAAAAATGCTGCCTTGGATCTAGTAAGAGAGAACAGTCCCATGAAATTGGCATCTTTGAAAAATTCCTGCATCAGACGAAAGCAAAGAATTTCCCAAATTCAACTGGCCGTGCCACAAAGGAAAAATAAAGCGGAAAACAACTTAAGCCTCCAGCGCAGGTGTGTTGGCAAAACTTTTCACCCAACTTTCATGTGTCTCCTAATGCCGAATGCACAGAAAAAAGGAGAAAGAAGGAAGAAAGGAAGGAGAGAAAGAAAGAAAATAAAGTAAAATGTTTGTATTGGGAGCAGAGAAGAGACTTCTTCAGGAATGTTCTCTGAAATTCCTTTAAAACTTTTAGTTCTTATTGCTGATTGCAAAAGTGATCTGCAAGTTGTAAAAAATATTTGGAAAATCCGAGCAACAGCATCAACAACAATAAGATGTTTCTCTCCCAAATAATCATACCAGTTAACTCTTAATTTCCAAAGCATACAAGACAGATGTTTAAAGTTCTGTTGTGTTGCATGTTGTCTTTTGGATACAAGATCCCGGACCACACATTCCACTTGATTTAGTCTATTGTGCAAACAATCAATTTATTTTTGTTGGCATTTATTGGATATGCTCCCAGAGTGACATGCTAAAAGTATTCAAACCCACGAGTAATCTCTCAATTTCTGCTTGTTTTGAAATTTCTCTCATTCTCCATATTTTAATGTTTAACACTTTAAATTGTATGAATGATGCACATTTATGGTGTACTCTGAAGTTCTAAATATATCTTGACAAAATACACAGGCTTTAATATAATTTTTTATATCAACTCAAGGACATTTATTTGCTTATTTGGAGAAAAATAGAAGCAGAAGCTATATTAAATGTCGTTGTGTTTGCCTGTCATAGAATAACCTCTGTTGACTCATTTGGTATTTTTAGTTTGAATTGTATCTTATCTGAGACAAATATTTGATCTGTGCTCAGTTTTTATTGATGACAATTTTGCTTCTACTGATATTTTAAACATGCTTGCAGAGTATTTTCTTGGGGGGATGGGTAGCTCATAGAAGGAGGGAATTGGAGCTTGGTTTTTAATCCTGCCAGAGACTTTACCCTTTCAAGAGGTGCCAAATTCACTTTGTTTCTGATTAGCGTTGCACAGTAGCTTGGTGTTTCTGTGCCATGCTCGCTGCTCTGTTCTATGCTATTTTGTCTGGCTGTTTTGAACTCTTTCAGCCAGTCAGTTTGGTTCTAGCAAAGAGATTCTTGCTCTCAGTTCTCAGGCTCTCAAGTAAATCGTGACTTCTGGGATTTCCTGAAATTGTGCAAAACTGTTTGATTGGTTGGAATTGGAGGGGGCGGGCATGCACATACGCATGTGTGAATTTTTATTCATCCAATGAGCTCTGTTCTACCGGAGGCGCCACACTTTCCATTCCTCTCTCCCTGTCTTCCCTTTTCCCTGACGTTAAAGAAGCCACAGGTAGAGGAAAGTGTGCCCCACCCTTGCCGGTTGTCTTTCAGCTTACCTCCTGGTATGAGGTTGTGAAGAAGAAAGCACCCTCCCAGCAGGTTCTGTCAGAGCCAGGGCTGAAGGAAGAAGAGACACCTACATTGCTGATGGTCCTAAAGAATCTGGCCTTCAATGTCGCCCTAAGAGGGTGGGGAGGAATATGTCAGTTTGAAAAGGTACAAGGCTGCCAGGGTAGGGTGCTGAGGCTGAAAGGAAACCTAGGAGTCCAGGCTCTGGTGTCCAATGAATAAACAGGTTTCAAGCACACAGGGAACTCCATGTAAAAGGTTCCAGGAAAGGGAGATGCCGACGGAGCCAGGAAGGGTGGAGGGGCCTTTGTAGGCAGCTCCCTTTCCTCTCTTGCCAGTGCAGGTGCAGAGGCCAGGGGAGGGCTGGTCTTCAGAGAAGAGCCTTTCTAAGATTAAAAAACAGCTCCCACATGCTGTCATCTTAAGAGCGTTCATTCTTATTTGGGAAAAACCTCTCACAGATCCACAGTTTGCCTGTTACAGTGGAGTGTGTGTGTGTTTCTCTGGTACACTAAACAACTTTGACGTGTTACTGAAGCATTGTCCATGCATGTGGCTTTCAAAATTATCGTTGTAATGGCTCTGTGGGCGCCCATTCTACTGATGGATCATAATGCTTTCCTAACCTGCTCCCCACACGGTGGGCACTTAGCTTGCTTTACTCTAGGGAGCGCGGTAAGATAGAGATGCCCTTGTCCTGTCCAACATCTAACATTGCGGCGTCGGGGGGGCAGGGGGTGGGGGGGCCGCAGCATTAGTCTGCTGACCCAGAACTTGTCCTGGCTCCATGGCTAGCCTTTCACTAGCAGCAGAGCATACTCTACCTTCCTTGTATGTTCTGGAGGAGGCCAGGGCCAGGCTCAAACCTTATCAGTTTGGGAGACAGGAGTGAGGAATAAAATGGGTGGCTTTTGAAAAGTGAAGAGGGTCCTGGGAAACTAAGAATTTACAAAGTATAACACAAATATCCCCAAAGTGTGGGCGGGAAGGCCAGTATTGACCAGAGGCTACCTTGGCGCATTCTATGACTGGTGCTGAAGGAGTTCACAGTGAAGCGCAGGGTGCTGAGTGCGTGGGTAACATCACTGGGAAATGCGAAGAGACTGTCTTAATAGATGGGAAGTAGCACGTCACGAAGAATTTGTTTTTGCCTAACCACGAGAGAGGGAAATTATTCCCCCCTTCACATTTCCTCAGTTCTCATTTGCTCTCAAGGGAACTCATCCATCCTTCCTCTTGGAATCCCAGGTGTCTAGCAGAACACTTTCATGGACTAGGAATTCAGTAGGTGTTTGCTGGACGAATTTACTGGTGTTCAAAGGGGGAGTTTATGGCGTGGGAACTGAACTGATGTTCAAAGAGATATTTATGGAGTGTTTGAAGCTCTGAGTCCTAAGCTATGTCCCCTTATTAACTGGATATGGGCCACTGTGTCCCCACAGGCGGATGAGCCTTGGAATGCACAAGTTCAAGCTCCTCAACATCCATCTCTACACACTCCTTCACATTTGTCCCTGGGCAATGGTCATGGCCCCTCATCTCCCAGCCTCTGCCATCATTGTTTCTTCTCTGTCACTGTCACATTTCCAAGCCAAAGTCTTTGCTGACTTTCTATTACATAACCAAAGAGCCTTCCATTCATTTTGTTTCTTAATGTGCTTTTTCAAACCTCTGCCATTTCCTTTCACTGGCTCCTTGTCAAATTGCTACTCTGGTCCTCAGTCCCCACACTGCAGCCACACAGACAACTCCATGGTACCTGAGCACACCTCAAAGACTGTATTTTCACCTCACTCATGCCTTTCAAGTGCGTGTAGAGCCTGTACCTGCCAATTTACCAGCTCTGCTGGTTGTTTTTGTCAACTTGATTAAAAACCTAGATGCTGGGGATGATAATGCCCTTATATACTGTAAAGATTTATTACTCATATTTGTTTACTAAGATGCTGATTGGCCAGTAGCCAGGTAGGAAGTACAGACCGGCAACCAGATTAGGAGAGTTCTGAGAGGAGGAAGACAGAGTCATAGTTGTCACCCAGGAGCAGAGGAAGCAAAATGAGAATGCGTTACTGAGAAAAGGTACCAAGCAACATGACTAAACACATACAAGAATTATGGGTTAATTGTTGTTAACAATCTTAAAAAGTTGTAAGAGCTAATTAATAATAAGCCTGAGATAATAGGCCAAACGGTTTATAATTAATATAAGCCTCTGTGTGTTTCTTTGGGACTGAAGAGCTGTGGGACCAGACAGGACAGAAATTTCCATCTATACCTAGACACCTGGGAAGAAAGAATTTTAATTGAGAAAATGGCTCCATAAAAAGTCTGTAAAAGTCTGTGAGTGTATTTTCCTGATAGATGATTAAGGTAGGAAGGCCCAACCCATTGTGGGGCCACCCCTGGGCAGGTGGTCTTGAGTTGTATAAGAAAACAGGCTAAGCAAGCCATGAAGGAGCAAGCCAGTAAGTTGTGTTCCTTTAGGGTCTCTTCCCTGACCTCCCTCAGGGATACACTGTTAACTGGAAGTGCAAAATGAAAGAAACCCTTTCATCCCCAACTTGCTTTTGGTCATATTTGATCACAGCGATAGAAACCCTAAGACACCAGCTAGAGAATAATAACAATTATCTGGGTTTTTCTCTTTCCTCCTCATCAACACCATCATAGCCTCAACTCCTCAGACTCAATGCTCCTGATCCCAAAGCCCTTCATCCTCACGGACACAACACTCAGGGTGTGGGTGTATCTTAGAGTTCTCAAAGTTTATAGTTTACCTTTTCTTACTAGAGCCCGGATCGGTCGCTGGCCCTCAGTACTGAATTTGGCATGTGCCATTTGTAGAATTGAATATAACCTCTGGGTAACTATTTCATCTGTTGCCATAGTCACAGCTCTTTTTTCCCTGGTGTACCCCAGATTGCGCTGAAAAGCAGATACAGAGTTAAACCTTTCCCACAGAGAGGCCAAGAGTTTTACTTTCACAAAGAACAAAACTCTTGAATATGTTTCTGAATGACAGATGACTCATCAGCTAAACAAGAAAAAAGAAAGTGATGCCCCCCGTGGCACAAGTCAGGGAGGCTTAACGTGGTCTGAATGCCAACCAGGGGACCTCTATCCCAATCAGACTTGTGATCCCCACACGCAGGACAATGTGGGTTTGATCTCAGCAGAAATCAGGTCTGCTCTACACGGCCATGATGATAGCAAACATATGGAATTGATTAAATGAATAAATAACCCTACTTAGTTTTGCATAAGAATATGTGATACTCAGGTCAAAGATAATCCCTAATTTTTCTATGCATAATAGATTCCAAAGTGTAAACATCACCAGTAGCCTGAACCAAACTAGATGCTTTAAGTCAACAGTCAAAGGTGTGATTGTAACCTCGGAAATATCGACAATGTTTATGAATATTGCTTCTTTGTATTAGGTGATTTGGACCTGTATTAGGTCCAAAGATGATGTGGATGTCTAATTCTCCTGACATCTCAGGGTCAGCTTCAGTCTTCTTCCAAGGTCTCGACTGGAGACGGCATCTTTAGATTTCTGTCTGCCTTCTTATAATTTATGAAGGTAGATAAGTATCCGATAATTCATTGGAAACTCCTCATTGCTTGCTATGACTTCTGGAGTTCACAACTTTGACACTGCAGATATTAAAATTGGTTCCAGTGATTGTTGCCGATGACAATTTTATTTTACTCTCTCATTTCCTGAGAATTTAAGCACTACTCATTCAGTGATTGCAGGCTTGGGTTGTTGGTGAGGCAGTCCTTGTTGGAGCCTAGCAAGACCTAGGCACCTAGTACGCAGCATCAGGACATCCGGCATGTGAGACTGGCATGGTCTAAAGACCAGGCCATAGATGGAGGAAGATGTCAGGAAATGGATTGAGATGATATTAGGATCTCAGTGGTAAAATTCAAGGAAATTCCCTTCAGTGAGCAGAATTGCCACCCTGTGAGCCCAAGTCCTGACTTATGTGTGAATAGAGCTTTGGAAAGGTTATCTTCAATCTTTGCCATTAAGAGAAGGGTTGCTTGGGCCTCCCACCGCACAGTTGGTGGTATGAGCAAGGGGAAAGTTGAGATCAGAGAGATACAGAAACGCTGTGGGGAGGCCATGTGAGACAGGCTAAGAGCAAGGCTGGACAGACGTGTTTGAGATCCAAGCAAAGGCTTCTAGTAGCCATAAGAAGCAGAATACTGTGAAATAGGGCCCTCAGAGAGTTCATATGAAACACTCCTGATAACCTTTTGGATTTTTGTAGTGTTGGGAATCAAACCCATGCCCTCACATATGGAAATTCAGCACTCTACCACTGAGTTATATCTGTAGTCTGACACCGTGGTATTGGATCTCCAGCTTCTAGAACTATGGGAAAATAAAAACATCAAACTATTGGCAATTTGATGTGACAGACCTAGGTGATAAATACCCCTTCCCCACATAGACACACTCTTTCTACACAGAATACTCAGGAGATACAGCTTCCAGAGAAAAGACCCCGAGTCTTGCTCACTCTGCTTAAGTCTTCTGTCTCTGGGCCTGTAGTAGTGTCTAGTTTCTAGAAGATTCTCCACGGGTATTTATGGAAGGAAGGAATGGATCTGCCCTGCTTTCCACTAAGATAGAGACAAGAATGAGGGTGGATAACACCTTCCCTACAGACTCTAGTAATAGGAAGCTGAAGATTGGCCATTTTGACTACAGGAATCGTGCTAACAGGCTGGTAAGGCTTTATCATTTTCTCTTCCATAAACACGTCACCAGCTGCAGACTATGTGAGTCATGAGGCAGAAATGGGTATTACTGAAGGTAGAAGGGTACAAGAGGGAGGAAATATGGAGAAGAGGAGTGAGGGCCAACCAAGACAAAGGATGCATGAAAATGCATTAAGGAACCTTGTTAACTGTATGCTATTTCAAAATGAATAGAAACATTTACAGATAACATTAATTAAAGGAAGACAAGAAAGTTTACCTTGCTATATTTCCACTCAAATGCAGTGTTAGTGTGAATAAGATAGAAGGCTTGTCCAGGACAAGACAGTCATTTATTTAATTTTATTTCCTGAGCCCTGTAACAGCGGGAAGTCTTTTGCTCAGGGTCGGATCCAAGGCAACAGCAAATAGTCAAAAACTCATGGAACCTGAGGGAAAAGGAGACAGTAAAACAATTGCATTTGTGTCTTATTGAGGTCATCGTATAAGTTAAAAGGAGAGCAAGAGGTATGCTATGATGTGCTGTGTGTGTGTGTGTGCGTGTGTGTGCATGCATGCGTGCGTGCATGTGTGTGTGTATTCATGTGTACCTGAAACTCAACCATGAAGACAAAAGGCCAGGCCAGGTCAGGAACCATCTCTGATTACCCAAAGCTTAGTTCGGCTCATAATACAGCTACATAGAATTTAATAAATACATACACATTAGCGTTTTATCATCTAGAATCCCCCAGTTACAGATTTTTGCCCTCTTCTAAGTTGCTTTCATTGTGGAAAGATAAATGCTTTCTTCTCAGAGGATCAAGGCGGAGCCAGGGAGTCAGGAAACTCAGCATCTGTGAAAAGGCAAGGAGAGCCTGGGCTCAAGGACCTGGCTCAGAGGTGTGGACAGCAGGCAGAATCGCGGTGACTGGTGTCTTCACAATGGAAGGAAACCTTAGCCAGAGTGCCAGGATCCTGCCAGGACATCTGCTCTGGTAGCCTTGGGCACATGTTAGAACATGTGGTGTCTATACAGTGCCTGTGTCTACACACACAACCATTGGGAGCCGACTGCCAACTGAAGGAAAAACAAAATCAAGGTATCATTTCCAGGAGACTGTTACAAAACATCTTTATTTTTGTTTGTTATTGATATTAATTGCAAAGTCAATGTGGGTAGCTGCCACTCACTTGGGGTCCAGGTGAAACACCTGTTGATTGCATAGCCACACTAGGCTCTGAGGAAAAAACACAGATTTCTCTTCCCGGTTTTGCTTATTTCTGTGTGAGGCAAAGGGCTTCCTTGGGGGTGTTTGTGTTTGTAACTGTAGAAGTTTTCCCTTGTGCTTCTGCCCACCCTGGAACATGCGGCTTAGATCAAACCCATCAGCCCATTGTATTATCTTCTCCATGTTCTATGAGCTCTGTCTGGGAATGTGTTATCTAGATTTCCCTGTTTCCAGTGGTGTGGCAGTCATGGGAGCTGCTGACAATCACCTTCTGCCCAAGCACAGTCACAGGATGATTTTGATACCACAGGTACACAACTGAGATATTGAGAGAGGAAAAATAGATCTCACATCATTTAAACTCTGCTCAAACCTTGTCTGAAGTCAACCATCCTGCTGGATTTAGTTCAGTTAGAAGGATGAACCAATTTCCTGGCAGTGGTGGTGCAAGCCTTTAATCCCTGCACTTGGGAGGCAGAAGCAATCAGATCTCTGTGAGTTCGAGGCCAGCCTGGACAACAGAGTGAGTTCCAAGACAAGCTCCAAAGCTACAGAGAAAGCCTGTCTTTCAAAACCAAACTCAAACCAATAAATAAATAAAATAAGAGAAGTATGAACCAATTTCATTTCTTTTTTTTAAAAAAACATAATCTAGTTTGGTGGTTTTTCAATCACTGGAAACCCAAACAAAATCTTAATTTACACAGAGACACTATCCAAAGGGTGCTAGTCAGAAGGGCACAGGTCATGAGAATGGCCCATATTGGCTCCAAAGGATGTAGTGGAAAGAAAAAGAGAATGCTGTGGGCTCATGAGTGGAACAGTATGACCTAGGAATATCTCAGAGGGTATAGTAGAGACATAGTATTAAGGCAGAAGACCGTTAATTGAACGGTTGAAGTATGCATTTGTAATTGGCCTAGAGGTGTTGAGGAGCCCTTGGACCTTTGGGGGCACGGGAAATGGAAATAGTGTAATAAAGAGAAACGGATACCAAAGGATACTCCTCTGTTATATAGTCAGGAGAGAAGGCCAGCCTGGCTGGAAAAGCAAATGAAAGTTTTGTTTGTGAACTGGTATTTTCAGAACCCTTTTGATGTAGGAGGGTCACCTGTCTATGTGTTACTTTCATTGGTTAATAAAGAAA
>LOJH01041690.1:0-14343 GCA_001685095.1 Ellobius talpinus | reverse complement strand
AGCTAATAAGTAGCCTGACCTAATGGGCCAATCAGCTTTATAACTTATAGATATTTCTGTGTGATTTTCTTTGGGGTTTGCCAGCTGTAGGGTACTGGGTGGGACAGAAACCCCAACAAGCAGGCCCTTCATGTTACAAAGTATTTTTGTTGACAACTTGTTCACTCTAATTTATTTAACAAATGTCCATAGTTAATACATGCAATTTTTTTCATAATTTTTAAAAATTGTTTTTACATTTTTCATACCAACCACAGTTCCTTCACTCTTACTACTCCCCCCTCACCCCTAGTCCACCCTCTCATCCACTCCTCAGAAAGGGTAAGGCCTCCCATGTTGAATTAACAAAGCCTTATAGTTGAGGCAGGACCAAGCCACTCCCACCTGCATCAAGGCTGAGCTAGGTATCCCACCATATGGAATGGGTTGGGAAAAGCCAGCTCATGCAGCAGGGACAGATCCCGGTCCCACTGCTAGGAGCAGCAGAAAAGACCAAGCACTCTCATGCACATGCAGAGGACCTAGTTTCGTCCCATGCAGACTCCCCAGTTGTCAGTCTAGAGTCCTTAAGCTCCCAGGAGCTCAGGTCAGCTGCACAGAATGACCCCAGCTAAGACTCTAAGCAATAGTGGAGAGGGTAGCTGAACTAGCCTTCTGTAATCAGATTGGTGACTACCAGAAACATCATTCTAGACCCTTCATCCAGTAACTGATGGGAGCAGATACAGAGATCCACAGCTAACCAAGCATTGATCCAAGCTCCTGGAGTTCAGTCAAAGGGAGGGTGAAAATTATATGAAGACAAGCAACTTTTATGACATATTTTTTAAAATGTCATAAATTTAATTAATGAGTATATAGTTCTTATACTGGACTTTATAGTGTAATTCCTCTATGTTCACTTTTATATTCAGTTGTATTCTTTGAGGTTTTTCTGATTCAATGCATATCTTAATGGTTAGAAAGATACTTCATGACTATTTCATTTTTATCACCAAAATTATTTGCTAGCTTTCTTATCTATTTTCCTTTTGAGGTAAACTACCATCTTTACACAGTTATAAAAATATAACTGTGATCATTTGAGAATTACAATACAGTTAGAAATCAATATCACTAAGGTTAAATCAATTTTTATCAGTGAAGCTCTATAGTTTCCTTCTTACCTTCTATTTCTTGTTAAGGGCATTTAAAAATACTTGACATATTTTCTTGTCTAAAGCCAACTGAGGATTGATTTTTTTATATTGATCTTATGGCTTGCTAACTTGTTGAATTGCAAGGAACAAACATTTTAAGAAATTAAATGCCTTTTGTGTGATCATGAGGTATCGCAGTTAAGAATCCTTCTATAGACTGTACCCAAGAAACAGCTGGCCACTAGGCTTGCCTGCAATAAGCTGACTCCTGGTTACCTTTGTAAAGGTAAAATAATAGTACAACTAAAGCTAATATCCTCCTCAGAAGTTTAGTTGGCTAATCCCTGCTACACAATGCTATGCTTAGCTATACAGTAGAGGGAAGGGCAACAATTCCAATGGCATGGGAATGAGGACATTTGCATGTCTTAGAATGTCCATACCCAATGTTGCTGGTATTTACTTATCCAGGACATTGGCAAGTCCAAGACTGCCTGCATTTCAAAGACTTTCTGATTGTAGATAAAGAGTATAAAGTATTGAAATCCCCCTATGCCACTCCTGATATGCAAGTTTATCACTTTATACCACCTTAAAGTCTCTCGTGCATTTTGATGTTTAAACTAAACATGGATAGCAAGAACTGCAAAAGTCCCAATGGAAAGTTTTATAAAAGTAAAACTCAGCTGGCATGATACCTCTATCTCTCTGTGGTGTGTCTAATTTCTGGGGAATGCCTCCAAAATGCCAATAAACTAAATTTTTATGGTATCTACAATGTGTTGCTTGAGTTATTATATTTCAACGTGAAGTCATTAACTAAGTCAAATAAATAAGTGAGCTTCAAAAATATTCCTGAGGGAAAAAAGAGTCTGCTTATCAGTTCATGCAACTGTTAAGAATACCCCCTTACTCATTTGCTTTTTTACCTTTCCTTACTCATTTTTTCACACTATTAACAGTGTAATGGAAATATTCTTTGAAACCTCTCACCTTTCATGCAAATCAGTTCTGAACATATTTTAATTAACATTTTCTATGCATGGAAAACTTGTGAAAATAAAATCTGTTCCCTTGTGTATTACCCTAATTTGTTGTTAATGAACATTCATAAATTATTTACAATTAACAGTTGCTTTAAGTATACTTCCCAGTTTATAATTTCTGCTTCCTTCTCAGGAAATGATTTTCTGAATGTATACAGGGCACATATATTAGTGGAAACTGTCCCAGAGCCAAATCTTTACTCAAATAAATAGAAATATTTTACTATTGCTTATTTAATGGTCAATCATTTGAAGAAGTTAGCACTGGCAATGGCATAATAATCAATATTGACAGACATGTGATATGAAAAAATGAGTAAAGTAAAATCATGGGGTGAGAAAACAACATTTTGAGTTTAAAGAAAGAATCTCTAATCTGCTGTCCTTGATTGCAAGGGAAGGCATGAGCTGGATAGATTTATTTTGGTAGGATAAATGGATATTAAGGATTTATTAACCAAACTATATTCTACAACTGTGGTCCCTATGGTTTAAAATCCTATTCATGAGATATTGCAGATGATCCTGCATGTATGTCAGTCTACCGTGGGAGAGCCTGGCACCTACACCAGTTTTGGTATCTGGTCCCCTAGGACTGGAGATCCAGATGTTTGTGAACGGCCATGCTGGTGCTATGAAGAAAATCTGGGACTGGTGGAAAAGCAGTCATTACTCTTAGTTGCTAAGTCATCTCTCCAACCATTGTACAATCAAATTTAAGCAAATTTAAGTAATATTTGGATGAAAATGTTTAATCAATCATGTTTAAATAAATTTTCAGCCAAAACACTAAGCTTACATAATATTAATTTATTGTTCTCAAGTAATCCTTTCATAGAGCCTTTGAAAACTGACATCTGGGAATGGATACTGTCTTCACCTCTCATTGGATATATAGTTTCTGGCTATTTATGTAAAGGGTCATGACTCAGTTTCTTCATTTATCAGGCAGAGATAGTGATAGTCCCTATTGCAGGGAGTTTTTAGAAATATGCCATGAAGTCAGTCAATCCACATATTCTACTGCCATACAGTGGCCACGCTATCATTATTTTGGGATATTGAGACCACAGTGCTGTTCCTTCATGAAATTAATACTAAAATATTAGCTTCTTATGAGCTTTCTGTTGGTGTATAGAAGGTTGGTCCAGCCAACCTTGGCTGGACAAAAATATTCAATTTGATTATTAAAAGTCCTTCGGTGATATGCAATGAAAACAAGCCTCTTTACCAACGGTACAAGTTTGGAAGATAAATGATAAAGTAAATCAGAACAAGATCGATGGCTCATTACAGAAAAGTAGCCAAGGTTAACCAGCCCATGTTTTAGATCACTAAATCAATCAACTCTAAAGTCCAGCTTTGATTTTTCCAAATGCAAATCTGAGGTTCAAGAACCTTAAAATCCATTTGCAAAACTCAAAACACAAGGGAAACTTATTTCTAAAAGTTTAGCAATCTTCTTCAGAAAGAACAGAATCACAACAGCAAACAGCAACCATGAGATCCTCAGTCGGGCTCCCTTTCGAGTGTGTTAGGTCAAGCATATCCTTTCAGAGTTCCTTCACCATAGAGTAAACAGAATGGTCTCTCATATGGTTCCATATTGACTGTTGTGCTTCTTTTGTTTATCCATGTTGTGACATCTATTAGAAATCTCATAAGTAGTATTCTATCTACGAGTACATTATTCTATTTATGGAAACATCTGTGAATGAAGCTGCCAAAAACCATTCATTTACAAGTGCTTGGAGGTTATAATTGGCAGGTGGATGAATAACTTTGAAACTGTTAAAGAACTCTATGTAACATTGGGATTTTACCTTTCCACTAACTGTTTATGAGTCCCCCCCCAAGTTACTCTATATTCTTCTCCAAACTGGAGTTGTCACTTATGATGCTCATAAAAAATGGTAAAATTGTATACTAATGATGACTAATGATGTTGAACTCTTGGTTTAGAGACACATGAGTCATTTCTATAGCTTCCTTCATATAGTATCTGCTCAATCCTATTCTCAAATGCTTACTGGGATGTCTTTCTTGGGAAACAGAATTACCCTTAATATCCTGAATGAATCATTTTTTCAAATATAGATATTATGAACATTATTTTTTATTCTGCAACTTACCTAATCTTAGGTGTATCTTTATAAGTACACTGTTATGATAATATATTATTAAAATGCTTCATATTTCAAAAAATACTCATACATACTTTAGTTTAAAAATTGATGTGATTGCTCTATAGGACTTGAATTATAATCACCACATTTGTAAGAGAGGCAGAGATGTTAAGTTACTTATTCACATCACTAACTCTTAGCGGAGATGAGATTTTCTGACACCAAATTCAGTATTTTATAGCTGCATCATTTACCTAACTCTGCTTTTAAAATATCTAGTTCTCCATGCTATTTCACATGTCCTTAATAAATTCAGAACCTACAAGGAATAATCTGTAGAAGTCAATAAATATGATATTTATTCAAGTGTATAAGGAAGATGTTAACATTCATTATAGAATTGGGGTTTTGTCTTTTCTACACCACTCTTCATTAAATCTCCATTAGCTCACCCAAAGCCTATTTTTGCCTTTAGAATATAACACTCTCCCTCTTAACTCTGTTGGATATGATGCGGATTTATACAATAGTCTATGTTAACACACTTAAAGCCTCTTCAGTGAGAATTAATTTTCTTTCAACCACACAGAAAAGCAACAGGAAGACTAAGTTACCGAATGTTTTAGCATTATATCTCAGACACTGAAGGAAGTCATCAGCGTACTTCAAATGTTGTTTTAAGGAGAGATGGCTGTGACCAGTGTCAAATAAAGACTTAAATATCTACACAGAATAATAATCCACATGCCACATTACCTTTGGATCCTTGTAAATAAAGAGATGTCCATCTCGTAAAACAACATATCGGTCTTGAAACTTATTCCCAGACAGTATTTTAGATGGCTCCTCTTTGAGTTTTAAGGCACCTTCTTTGATACTTTTCTCTGTAAAACAAAACAGACTTCTGGAAATTGGGTCCATTTTCACTTATTGGGGACACAGTATAAACCATTTGTATTTTCTCTCTTTAAGGACTTATTTTTATTTGTTTGCACACATGTGTCTGTTTGAACATATGCCATATTAATGTGGGTACTGTTGGAAGCCAGAAGTGGTCATTAGAGCTCCTAGAGCAGGAGCTGCATATGGCTGTCAGCTGCCCACTGTGGGTGCTGGGAACTGAAATCCAAAAGCAGTAAATGCTGTAACCACAAAACCACCTCTCCAGCCTCACATATTTTGAAATATTAAAGATTTTGTTTAAGAAAGGAAAATTACCTTCCTTTTTAAAATACACATTTATTGATAGTAGGGACATGAACCACACAGGAGGCTAGAGGAAAACTTAAAGAATCAGTTCTCCCTTCTTTGTGTGAGTTCCAGAGATCAAACTCAGACCCTCATGTTTGCTGGCAGGAGTCCTTAGTTCCTGGGCCATTGTGGTAGCCTCAAGATCAGATTTCTAAACATTGGCTACAAGTTGAAATTATTATATTTTGAATACATGATGTTAAATAAAATATACTAACATAGCAAAATTAAATCCACCAGTTCATATTTCTTTCACTGTGGCTTCTCTAGAGGACTGTGATCCTTAGATTTTTTTTCATAGCAGAATGATACTTCATGCTACTCACTTACTTCCAGGAATAAAGTTTGTAATGACACATAGTGACCAGGGTAGCCACACCCCTCTCACTGGGTTCTATTTACCTAATCAGAAGTTGGATTTCACAGATAATGTGGCCAAGGATATAAATACTAGGCATGAAGCTATGTAAATGTCTAAGGATAGAAAGTGTTGCATGAAGGAAGAATTGGGAAAAGTGACTTGGAAAGACACATTATATGTATTTTTACTTTCAAGTGAAAAGAGTAGCTATTTCACAGAATTGCTCTAATGGAGGAAATTGCTCAGTGATAAACTTGGGTAAATCATCTAACTCACCTTTGTTATTATAACAGGTCTAAAGAGACAAAGCATTCTCCAAAGCACTAAGTCTCCCAGAGAATGATCCAGACTGTACACTAACAGACACTACTTCGTTTAGTATTTATTTTCCTCTAATCGAATCCTAACACCCGATTACCTTCACTGCCACTCAAGCAGGTGTACTTGGAGCTTAGCGAAACTTGTTTGGTTAGCACTTCAGATAAGAAAACAAATGATTCCCACTAATTCTATTGAATTATTACTTTTACTATTAGAAAAATATTTTTATTTATAACTGTTTTTTATTGATTATTTGGGGATTTAATATCATGCATCTTGATCACACTTACTCCCCAGTCCTCCCAGATCTGCTCCCCATCCTTGTGAACCCCCAAAAATAAGAAGAAAAAGAAAACAAAAAATAACTGCACAAGTTCAATTTGTGTTGCCTATATACTCACTCCCTGAAGCATGGTCAAACTCCCAGTAGCCAGCCCCTTACAGAAAACCAAGTCCTTCCCACCTGCAATCCCACCAGATGCCCTCATTTGTGGACAGCTACACTTCAGCATCCTTATCACAATTCTTAAGTTCTCTTCCATGGTTCATGTCTAGGCTGTTACTTTTGGTGTGTGTGGGGTGGAGGTGGAGGGTGAGAATCCCATCCATAAAAGCAGAGGCAGAACTTCTGCCCTGAAGGGAAAGTTGTTTGCTGCTGCAAAAACACGCAAAACAATTGTGTGCATATAACATGACAGAGAAAATAACATACAAATACAAAAGAGGTACGTCATGAAACTGAATCTGCTCTAAAACATAAGATTTATAAACCGTTTGATCCATGTTTTATATAAAAATATGTATTCCCTAACTGGTGTTCCCTAAAACTAATAAAATATGTTCTGTATGGAGTGTCGAGAAAGAAATTCTGATGACTTATAGATTGTATCTGTGACTAAAAACTCATTGAGTGATCCACTCTTGATTTCAGGGCTATAAGGGTTAAAGACAGACTAGAAGCTGGGCAGCCTCAGGAGAAGTCCTGACCCTAATGCTTGCTCTTCCACTTACCAACAGGTTCCCTGATGGAGTTTATATTATATTATTATATTATAGTATTTACTATTACATATAATTATATGGAGCTATATAATGTCTTCATGCTGTAGTTTCTGCATGGGTAAAGTCTAGTAACTTCTAGTGACTAACTCCTAAACTCATTAGGAAAAAATTACTTAAATGTTATGTGCAAGAACATCATTTTTAAATTCAAATGGAGAAATGGGAGGAGGGAAAAATATAAGCCACTATCTGTAGATAGTCAATGCAGTATCTAAAACACACAAACCCACATACATGATCCTGTAAGTGGCAAACGAAGTTATTCATTACAATATGTAGTTAAGAAAAAAACTGGTATATTTCCAATTACACTGGGATATTCATTTGAGTAATTAGATTGTTAAAAACAGTATATGCCTCTGCTCTTGTTGGAAAGATCAGTTCTACAAGCTGTGACATCATTTGAAAAATATAATCCCTTGCTGAAGCTTTCCATACATATTAATGCAGATGGACATAAACAGGCAGCACCTATGAGTGAAATAAACTACAGTCAAGTCATTTGGCCAATATTTGTATGCAATGTCCAAAACACCTTCCAACTTCAAACTTACTCATTTTCCCTTTGTTGAATATCAATTACACAGTAAATGTGTATTTCTTATCACATGGAGAAATTACAATATTCCATTTATTGTGCAGCATTACTTAAAAGTATATTTTAGTTTTACCAGTAAGAAGAAATTGACCTGGATATAGTAGCTAATTAAATGTAATCTCTCTTTCATTAATAACCTGTCTCTTAGGTTATTAATCATCACTCTTGTTTGATTTTTTTTGAAACAAGATCTCACTATTCCAGCCAGTTCTCAAACATATCATCCTCCTGCATATGTCTTAAAGACCTGTGACTGCAGGCACATACTGCCATTCCCAGAATAAAGTCCCCTATCTGTTACTTGCTTGGAAATAGTATCATTCTACAATTAGATTATATATAAAAATAGCTAAATTATAAATAAATAGCACTGTGATATAACTGTTTAGGCTGTTTGCACCAGAGAGATTTTTCCAATTTATACTAGAAGTTAAAACTGCAGAAAACAAATAATTACTTTTCTATGCTGTGTTTATTATTACACAGAATCACAATAAACTGTCTCCAAAATATACCTAGCATGGCAAGTGATGCATTTTTTAATATTAAATCAGGGTATAGTTTTAAACACTCTCTTAATAACCATAAAGGTATAAATAGTCCTTTAGCATTTTGAAAGCTTTATATATTGCACCTCCTTTGAGTCTCAAAGCCCTTTCTCAAAAGAAACAGAGGAGGATTAGAAGGGCAGGGGGTAGAAGGGAGGCAAAGGAAAAAACAGGAGGAGAGAAGGAAGGAGAAACTGCAGTCTGGATGTAAAATAAATAAAAAATAATTAAAAAGTAGATATAATGTTATCAAATTTATAAATTTGAATGTTGGGGATTACTGTGGTTCTCTGACAAGTTGAAAAAAGACCTACAGTTAGAAATTAGATATCTTAACATCTAACATAGAATTTTATTTTCTATACTGGGACAAGAATAAGCAAAGAATGACATTTTCCTCACTAGAAGATATTCTTGCTAAGATGATATAGTGAGACCAGTTTTATGAGCTTGAAAGCACTATGTAGGCATTTTGAACCATAATAGTCACTCAGTGCAATCTGTATTTTTAGTCCTACACTAAAGAGGTTTTGGACATTTATATTTTTTCTTCCCTCTGTGTAAAGATGCTGCTTAACAATCCATTAAATTTCCTGTTACAGATTCCGGCATGAAACAGAAAGCTAATAAAACTTACCAATTGGTTTCTTCCCTACAGAATTAGTATATCGGAAAATATCTGGACAGCCACAGTCTACAGTGACTACCAAAGACCATTATCATATATCTTCAAGACAACTGGAAGTGGACTAGGTCAACTCTTCAAACTTGTCTACATAAGTGGATTCAGCAAGACTCCGTGGACAGTGGAATGCAAATAATTTAACTGAACTATGATTCACACTCCCAATTTTGCTGTGATTTTCTTAAGCTTACTAACAGCAAAGGTTTTAAGTGTCCAACTGTGAGCTTTTCCAAAAGCTATTACATTTGGACTGCTTAGTTCTAAGACATACTGAAATGGAAACATCTGGCATATACAGCAACATGAACCAACAAACACACGGATCTTCAGCGGGCTACATGTTACATGCTTAAAGTATTTCTTCTATATTCCTACCGTTAAGATTTGATTCTATAAGTAAATTATATTACAGCAATTTAAAAGTTTTTTATTAAAATATGTTTCAGTAATATAAAATTATTTAATCTGGAAGATTACAGGTTAAATTTAAACTTAATATAAGTGAAACTGAATAAAAGATAGTCTTAGAATAATAACTATGATAAAGTCTAAATAGCAACTTAAATAAAATTTCATTTTCTTTATCTCAGTGTTTCAACTTTTAACCCATAGGGGAGAAATGAAATGTGAGGAAGATTATTATCTTTCTTTTTGAGTTAATTAACTCATTACAACAATGCCCATGATACTAAGTGATTCTAAGAAATTAAATGCCATTACTGAACAAACACAGAGGTTTAAGTAATGAAGAGAAATATTTACTCCATATATTTGTATAAAAGTAAACTACATTATTTCATTACTTATAATGAATGAGCAGTAATTAAATGCTGCATGATTCTACAATCTATGCCTACTTATGATGTCTACATTTTAAATGGTTTGGGTAGAGTAGGACAGCTGAGGAAATCAAAATCCTTATAATAGAGCAAATATTGTATAATAAATTTCTAAACTCAGTAAGTGATGGAAACATGACATATGCTTATTCCAGATAATGAAAAAAAACACTGTTACAAAATCAATAAAATGCAAGGCAAACTCAAATCTAGAAATGAATGAATGCTACAGAAGAAATAGACAGTGACAATGAAATAGGTCAAATACTTAGGGAGGAAAAGACAATTAGCAAAGGATATTTTAGTGCAACTCCTTATAACTGCTGTAGATTGAAGCCAGGATCTCACACTCTAAGCATGTACTCTGCCAACTTTTCTTTAATGAGAGGTAGAATCATTAGTTACCTGTTACTTAGAGCAAATGTGGTTACATCTGATTAATCTTGTTCTCAAAGCATTGATATCTACTTGGTCATTAAGAATTTTTAAAATCTTAACAATGGCAAAAATATCCTTAATATCACTCCTTCACTGCCTTTTTTAAAATTGATTTTTATTGAGCTCTACATTTTTCTCTGATTTTCTTCTTAAATGAAAGCTTTATGTTAACAAATTGTTAGTGAAATCGCAACAGCCATGCTTTTATTATTTTATGTACACATTGTAGGGTGTAATGGATATTGCAAATGGAACAATGGTTCTATAATATATAGACAGTCACTTTGACTAAAAAGACATTTGCCAACAGATATAAAGGAGACGGAATACCTAACACATCCACAATCTGTCACAATATAAAAGACATTAAGAAAGTTAAAAATACTGAAAAACACATTCATTGGTGAAAATCATTATTAAGAAACTGACTTTTTAAAAGTCTATAGCCAATTTAAAAAGACAATCTCAACATGTAATACATGTAAAAATAACTACAATGAAAGAAGCTATTTTGCTCTAACAATCTGAGTATCAATCAAACTCTTAAAACATTAATGGAAAATTTATGGAATAAATAAAGTCTTTTAAGCAGTTTATAATTCCTATTTGTGGCACAAAATAACAAACAGAAAATGCTTCAATCAAAACATTTACTTCTGATATGTTTTTATGATCTCATTCACTTTGTGGGATATATTTTAATTTCAGAAAGAATGCCCTACACACAGAATAATCACAGACAGCTGCAAATACATTGACAAATGAACTAGGGATAATATGGGAGTAGAGATTTGTGCCATGGCTTCCACCCTTGTAAGACAAAAGCAGACAATTAAAGATTAATACCAAAGGTAACTAACATTGTACTCTGAAAGAATGCTTCACCCAATTGTGTGAAAAAAGTAATGACTGGATTAATAAAAATGTAGCTACTAGGGTAAAGGTTAACAACTGAAGTAAAGTTTAACTACCATCTGCAGCTGCTGGCAGGGGGACATTCAATTTTCTTCAATGTAGTGACACTGGGTGCATCAACCACTCCAGGGCAGATCTCATGTTCAGGAGTAGCTGACTAACATATAATGGACGCCACAGGTTTTTTTTTTTTATGTGCTTTTATTTGATTGTCATCTGGTGTCGGTTTTGCATGGACTGGTGTTGTTTTATTTTGTTTTCTTGATTTGGAAGGGTTGTTGTTGTATTGGACTTTGGACTTTGGTTTTTGGGAGAGAGAACTAAAGTTGGGTGGTTGGAGAAGGGAGAGGCTCTGAAAGACTTAGGGGAGGGGAAGAATAAAATTGAAATATATTTAAATTTAAAAATTGTTTTAAGGGATAAAAGATACAATTAAAAATGCCACCTTAGGGATGTTTTCTTTCATCTGCTTGAGTTCTGCAATGATTACAGGGGATGTTTACACAAGTACTTACTCCTACCATCAGGAGGATACAATGGAATATCAGGGGCACTAAGGTAAGATCCAGTTTGTTACCAGTGCTGTAAGAGCAGGTCTCAACTAAATATGTACCTTCCTGATTTTTTTCACGACTGAACAACTAGGAAGGGTAGTCCTGTTTGGGATACCCTATCCATGTGCACAAAACCTCGTTTCCTATCATAACCCTCTATGTTTTAATTCCTCATATTTTGTTTTGTTATGTTCTTTTCTTTTGTTTTCAAGACACTGTTTCTTTGTATAGCTTTGGAGCCTGTCCTGGCACTCACTCTGTAGACCAGGTTGACCTTGAACTCACAGAGCTCTGCCTCTGTCTCCCAAGTGCTAGGATTAAAGGTGTGCATCACCAACACCCAGCTTCCTTGTATTTTTTTAAAATCACATTATCACAACACTAAAAGACACTTCAGAGATGCTGTGAGTTGGCTGAGATACTGCATGGAGGTGTAAATTTTAAACAACTGGAAATGTGGACAATTAGACAATATTAAAAGAAGATTATCACTGAAAGGATAACACTGGATACAAGAGAAATTTTATTTCTATTGAAAACATGAAGTGATCTGATATATTCCACAATTTTAAAAGGAGATGGTTCATAAAAATCATGATTCTTTTGATATTTAAATCTTATGAGAACTGGAAATCAAACCCATGGCTTTGCAAATGCCTATGTTTAATGCAAAGCTACACAGCTAACTCAAGATTTTCTTAACATATTTTTTTTATTCCATGTTAAAGAAGAATAACATACAAACAGCTACAAAGCACTCCAGAGATGCTCAAAATTGTCACCACTGCCATTTGATCTAGAAAGTCAACTGCGTGGACTTCTCTGTGCTTTTCCAACTCATTTGCAGAACCCAGCATCTAAATATCGGACACTCCTAGTTCCTCACACTATCCCATGCTGTGATGCTTACAAAGGTCTACAGATACCCTGACATGTTCCTGGGGGGAGGCACAACCTCCTCTAGTTGAGAACACTGTGACATGGATGTCTGTTGCATTCATATGATCAGATATGAGAAGAATGTCTTTAAAAGAAACGGGGGTGGTAAAGAGATTTAAAGCTAAAGGTTGTGGAAGGCTAAGTTTCTATACTAAAATTAGTATTTATTTGCTTATTTAGATGATTGAAAATTAAAAGTTCATTTGATAAAACAAATCTGAATTAGTATAAAATATAAAAGACCATACTATGAAATTAGAAACTACAATATGAATCTTTGTTGAAATTAAGAACACACTACAGATGAGCATGTATGAAGTGAAAATCCAAATGAGCACATTTACACAATTTAAAGCTCTTCAACCACCACCTCTTCTAATTTTTAAAATCATTAGACAATAGAACAATTTGTTTTCAAAACTGGTATTTACTAACTGTGGAATGTTGAGCAAATTACTTTCTCTAATTTTCACTTATAAAATAAAATAATATGAAAATTGATGCAGACTTCTAAAAAAAGGTTTTAAAAGACCCTAGAGCTGAACCTAGTACTACTGTGATGTTAAATGGACACAGGAATAAATGGTGCTGAAGTTCTTCTTATCTTTATGCTCATAGACAAGTGTATCTCTCAACCGTCATTAGAGAAGCTTCTTTTGCAGTAGAGCTAATCAACCCAGAAATATACGATAGGTTACTGAACAGAGAACAAAACCTGCATAGTGTGCAGCTCTACCTAAGAGTTCCATGCCACACTCCCTCCTCTCAGGGATCAGGGATAGGTAGCCGACTGGAGCAGATAGAAAGTAAGTGGATGTCTGCAATGAAGCAATGTTGTCCGGACATGACAACACATTTGCACACATGGGCTCACAATGTCTGGGACTGTATGCAGAATAATTACACAAGATTAAACCAGAGAAAATCCCAGTGTGAGTGGGGGAGGATTTCACAAAGTCCCACCTCTGTCTAAGGAGCTACTGGCAATGCATGGCTGCTGGGAGAAGAGAGTCAGTTTTCTTCAGGGATGCAGGTCCTGAGAGGCTGCCTATCATTTAGTAGATGCTCCTACATCTATATACATATAAACAGGCACTAAATGGATTTGGTGAGTATTAACACACAAACACACAGAGAGAGAGAGAGAGAGAGAGAGAGAGACAGAGACAGAGAACATATAAAGATAAGAGGAAAAAAAGTGTCTTAATTACTTTTCAATTTCTCTGATGAAACACCATGATCAAGGGAACTATAAAAGAAAGCACTTAACTGTGGGCTTGCTTACAGCTTCAAAGGGTTAGTCCATTGTCATTACGGCTGGGAGGATGGGGTCTGATAGGAAGGCATAATGCTGGAGAAGTACCTGATAACTTAAAAGAGACTGGGCCTGACCTGGGATTTTGAAACCTCAAAACCTAATCTCAGTGACACTTCTCCAAGGCTATTCTTCTTTTTCTTTTCTTTTTTTGTATTTATTTATTTATTATTAAAAATTTCCACCTCCTCCCCTCCTCCCATTTC
>LOJH01041688.1:0-13906 GCA_001685095.1 Ellobius talpinus | reverse complement strand
AAACACAAAACAAAAAGTCTGAAATGCAAAAAAAAGCAATTGGTTACAACCATTGTGATCTAGTCACTATTACATCTGTAGGCACATCTTGCCATACTCTTCATTATCACAATCCACAGGACATACATCTTGGTAAGACTAGTGATGACTTTTATCTTGGTGCTGCTTACATAGGATCATCCAATACTATGAATGCTTGTCATCGGGGAGTAATGCTCCTGGCCAAAAACAATTTGATTTCCATGTGTCCTCTTACCAATGTGTGTGGTGTCTTCAGCGATAGGGTCCTGCCATCAACTTCTGGTGGGCAGCTAAAAACAATGGTAGCAATATATTGGTTTAGGGTTACAAGTTCCTTAAATGAATAGCCTCTCATGGAGTTGTTTCAAGCATACATTAGCTCTTACCTGAAAAGGTCATTTCTCACTACTGATTATTAAAACTATTATCACCATCATTACCATTGTTGTTACCATCTTCTTCTCTACCATTATCATTCATAAGATAGAAAACTAGCTTAGCACAGAGTAGATGAATCAACATATCCAAAGAAATAGTGTGTCTGGAGTTGGAAAGATAAAAGTGACTAGTTTAAGCTTGTATGTTTATAGGAAAAGAACTTATCCTAAAAATAAAAACAAATACAGGAAACCTACAAAGGTCATACAGTAGCAACTTTAGAGTTTCTCTGAGTCCCTATATTTATACCTAGCTCCCAAATTCCTTAACATCACATAGTTTCACATATGAACCAATAGGATGTTTATTTTATAGCCCTATTGTCCTGCCTCTTAATGCAAAAATACTCATTCAGACACAAATATAGACAAGTGCAGCATCAATAATCAACATAAAGATCCATATCATATGGATATTTCACATCTTGATGCAGAGAGGACTGACACTTTAGTAAATGATTCCAAAACATTCATGCATTCACACAGGACCAAGTTTACATTTCCACCTCACAGCTGGCATGAACGCAAATATCAAGCAATTTGAAAAAGTTAAGGAAATAATATCCTGAAGTTGAGGTAGGGAAATATCTTTCAAATTTCAGAGTAGGAGAAACATGATTGAATAATATATTCAAAGTCATAAATCATAGTAGAAAAAAAACCTCCTCCTATTAGGCTTGTTCTCAAATTTTGGGTTGTTAAGAATTTGTCCTCACTCAGGATCTTGGAAAATTCAGCCAATTAAGGGAAACTGCAATGAGGCATTGAGCTATGGGATTTCTTGCTCATTTTCAATGCACACCATAGTTCAGTCAGCATTTTAATGACTAAATAGAAAATATTCCCAGTGATCTATCAAGCAGAATACACATTCTGCACTTGACATTTAAACACTTTGAATTTTATCACAAAATGTGGGAAATAACTTATTTTTATCTTCTTTAACATAATATTATTTATATTCAAATACTTTTGAATCTTTCAAGCACAATATGAATACCCATTATTATTAACATTGAGTTTGATCTATACTAACAATGTTGAACCCTAAGACTTGCACTACAAATGTGGTAATAGAAAATTTCACTTCAGTGTGTGTTTTCTGTTTATTTTAACAACAATGAAAAATGTAGATTTATCAAGCAAATACTTTTTCTTCTGCATTATATTCAATTATAGTAGACTTTGGAAGTTAATGCCTTGACACATATGTACCTTTTCTGGATAAAATGTAACCACAATGATTATACATATTAGGTCTTATTTATTTTTCAGAAAAAATTAAAAAGCCCAAGAGCAGTTTCTAAAATTCTTGACTCTGAAGAGACATGATTTTTCTCGATTGCATTTTCTCTTTTCTACAATATTCAAAGTGCTTTGAGGACATGCATTCACCAATTCATCTGTGTGAGATAAATTGCTCATATAAGCAGATGATTCCACAATTCAGTTAGATGAACAGTCACAAAGGATGGGGAGCATCTATATGTGTACTACACTTCTGTCCATTGTTTGAACAAACAGTTGGCAAGTACTTACACATTCAGCAAATAATTACCAAGATGAATTTTGTTTTGTTGATATCACTGATGTATTTTAAATCAAGCTCATAAGTATGCTTGAATGATAATTTACAGATGCTAAGACTGAAGGAAAAGAGAGTGGTGTTAGGAAGAGAGGTCTGATGAACTAACCCTAGACAGCAAGAAACAAGTTAGACTACAAGTGTATATTAAATTCAGATGTCTTATTGGTTGTATTGTTTCTAAAATATGTTCAGTTTATATACTGAGCAAAGTCCTTTATGATACCTGAAGTTATATGACAAGGTATATAAAACATGATTATTAGTAAGTCTGGTGACAAATGTTTGACATAAGAGCTGACAGACACTGATTGTTTCACCCCCTTTTTTCATATTTGTTAATAGGATCCCACTTTTACTCATAGAACACTTTTTCTAGGGAAAAGGTTTATTTGTCCAGAATTCTTTGCAGCTAAGAGTGGGCATGTGACTGATTCTGAGCAGTGAGATGAAAATGGAAGTCTCTCTGCTGAATGAGTTTCATATCTTTTACACGAAGAAAAGACCATGAAGGGTTAGAAGGACTTGGAGTCATTGATGGCTTCTCAAGCATCAAGCTCATCCCTGTACTATACCTTCTGATTAGGCTTAATGTGAAAACAGGTTAAAAAGAATTACTGAAACTAGCATACTTAATGTTCGACTAATCAAAGTATAGTAGCCAGAGTGGCCATTACAAGCAATTGTTGTGAAACTTCCCCTGTGCTATTGAGGAATCCCTGGCTAGACATAACTACTTACATAACTTCAGGTAGTGAAGGGTTCTTCAGAGGTCTCCAGAATCATGTGAGCCTCCCTGTTCTGTCCATCAGATAATATTGATAGGACTGATCTGGTGAGGGTCACTGTCATTCAAAATGGCAACCATCACATCCAACCTAGAGAAAGTGCCTATGTGACAAGGGTTTGTTGATATTTTACAGTGTGGAACTTTCATGGGAAAGACTAATCTGGATTATATTGTGCTTAATTACAGAGAGTATTTTCCAATTGTCCTTCAGTCTTAATAGCTTCAAAGAAGAAAGTTCAAGTCTGTTTTTGGTGTTGTAAACAACTCTATAAACTTTCACTTTCCACTTTGTGAAACACTAAGACAAAGTTTAGGCTCATAGTTTGTGTCCAGCATAATTACCTGTGTGCCTTGTTTCTATGAAGTCTGTTTTATATCAATCTTCTCACTACTGAGGTTGACAGTTTTTCGGTTATACATGGGTTAATGGCTTCATACAAGATGAACAAATGTGAATTGCTTTAAGGAAAATTATTAAGCATAAGCAAAATGGTACAGAGGGAGAACTTTTTAAAAAAAATGAATGGCATATAGAGACAAGATTTCATTGAGTCCTAGGTGTACTAAACTCTGTTCTATATCAGTTATTACAGATTCACTAATAGTTTTGGGACATTTTGAGTTTTCCATTTTAAAGAAGCCTGAACAGAGTTTAGACTGTTAGCAAAATGTCTTTAATACTATGTATTTATACAGTTTTGATAACCCATGTACATCTATCCTTGACTCACCTTTTATGTGTGATCAGAGCACTGTAGGTCTGTTATATTGTCTCTACCTCAGGTACCAAAGTCTCAGGCCAAATCTCATACTCTCAAATTCTAAAAACTTTTCCAAAGAGTATTCCTCAGTATTTATATATCTTGAATCACTGTAGAGAAAGGCTGAATAAAATTTTCTTAAGCTAAAGTTGAAGTTCTATGAACAAGGATCATTGACTTAGTATTTGAAAGTTAACAGAATTGATAACAAATACTATCATGACTGGATTATTTTCACTTAGACTCTCTTTGTGTTCAGAATCAAATATGGTAGCTCATATAAGGAATATTTCTTGTTATAAATTACCCCATTGGATGAATATAGAATATCCATTATGGGTACAATATTATTATGAAAAAATAAATTATAATAAAACATTAAACTGTTTAGTGTATTTTGAAAACAAGGCTGTGTTATCACGGAAAAGACATACTTGATGTGATAAACCACAGTCTCTGCCTTTCAGGTTTTACCTTTCTCTCCCACAGTCACCACAGCATTCACACAATCATCACATGAAATTTCTTAGTACAGCTGATGGAATTGAAACTTTTCCCTGAAAGAATAAGAGATTTGGTTACAAATTTTTTTTACATAAGTTACATGCTTCCCATTCTTGATAGTTGTCATCCCACCTTAAAAGTCCACAGTGAAACCAAAATCATGGAGTAATAATATACTTTGTTGTTTTAACAAAAGAAGATAAAACAATAAAGCAAAGATAACTGGTCTGAAGAGATTGCTCAGAAGCTTAGTACTTCTTGCTTTTGCAGAAGACCTATGTTCAATCCTCAGTACCCACGTGAGTACAACTGTCTGTAACTTGAATTTTCAAGGATCCACCACCCTCTTCTGGCTTCCCAAGGCATCCGGCACATATGCACATACTTCATGTAGGCAATGCACTTGGACACACAAAATAAAAATAAACAAATCTTTAAAAAGAGATGAAGATAAGAGGCTGTTGGTGCTGAGACTGCACTTACATGACATCATAAGATAAGACCAGACTTACAAATGGTTAGAGCATCAACGTAACTAAAGCAGAAGCCAAGTTCTCAGGCAAGACTGGGGCAATTCCAGGCCTGAAGAAATTAATATAAAATGGGAACACTGAAGACTAAATAATCTCTTAAGACTGTATATTATTATAAAATATGCAAATGCCTTTTTGTCTGTCTGTGCAGTGTGTACAAGCATGTGCATTGATTTCCATCAAGTCCCCACAATGCACATGTCCCCATCACCCTCAACATTGGGGTTACAGGCTCCAGCTCCAGCTATTTAATGTGGATTCCAGAAATTCTAACCCAAATCTCATGCTTCCATTGAACTCTTGCACTCAGAATCATCTCCTCGTCCCTTCAGTTATCAGAGTGAGGAATATATAATAAGGAATATATAATAAGGAATATATAATAAGGAATATATAATAAGGAATACATAATAAGGAATACATAATAAGGAATACATAATAAGGAATATATAATAAGGAATATATAATAAGCAATGCAGAGTTGAACTTGGTAGACATCTTGTCATCATCTAGAATGCCAGACACCAACCATAGGATACTGACAGTTAAACTTCATCATAATTGGGTAAAAATAGGTATTAAGTGATAGATTGATCATCACTATTTTTAACTTTCTGATAAGTTCTGGTAAATATTGTATCCCTGGAGAGTTCTAGATCAGTTCAATTCAGCATGATTTCTATCTCTTCTCTGGTATATTTTGGGTTAAATCAAAGGGAAAGATCCATTGAACAACTTGGAACTGCACACACATATTGGGGAAATAGATAATAAAGATACAGATAAATGGTGAATACTATCCCAGGAAGAGACAACTTAGGAAAAGTACCACTAACATGCAGAAAAGCAGGAAGTCATCCAGGCAATCTCCTGCAGCAGCAGGTAGCAGCAACCGTGAGAAAGAGTTTCTACTGAAGCCACCTTGTCGTTTCCCCACTAGGCATGAAGTGACTCTTACTCTGGACTGTCTAAAATCAAGGCACCATTGGAGTGCTGCTTCTTCTGTACGTAATAAGCACTGTCTGTGCAGTGATAATACTGCCCAGCTGCATACGAAACTATAAAGCAAAGGGATTCACTTCACACTTAGATCAGTGTTCTTGTGCAGCATGGGTGGGATTGAAGAGTGACATGGTGCATGTGAATAGATGGAAACAGTGGGATTTTAACCTTCATCCTACATCAAAGAGTCATTGCTGAGTAAATGTGCTGCTGCCAATTCTTGGGATGCAGAGCCAGTTTTAGATATTTCAGCAATAAGTGATACTGTCTTCAGAAAAATGAATGGTTCTGATTTTGAGACCACAGGTCGCTGTGTTTGCTTAGAAGCTGAGCTGATGACAGGCTCCAGGTTACATTCAGGAGGAAATAGGAATATCTGAAAGATGTTTCTTACTAATACTATTGTTAACACTGGAATAGACATTTATTTCTGACAAGAATTTTCTGATTTTGCACTCTTGGTGGAGAGGGAGCACTGTGAAGTTTAATTGAGTCTGTTGACACTAATCAAATATATATATAATGTCTACAAATAGTATAATTAAAAAGGAAATACTTAGTATTATCTTCTGATGATATCCATCCTGGTATTCTCATAGGCTCTGTTATTCCTTTGACATAGAATAAACAATTTTAAAAAAACATAAAATTAAGTATAATCATTCTTGAAATTTAGTGTATACACTGAGAAATATCATCAGTGAATTCTATCTTTTTGGTATTCAGCTTTTGTTGTTGTTGCTTTGTTTGTTTATTTTATTTTGGCCCCCAAATTGGTCCCAAGAAGAAGTGAACAATTTGGAGAAATTCAGGAAATTTCTGCCTGGGTGCCTTACCCCAGACTGCGCATTTCAGGAGACAACATCAAATAGTGGCGCTTCACTGTGGAACACATGTTCTTTGCAGTGCACTCTGCTCAGTATTTTTGGGCTTTGCACGACTCTGTGCAATACTAATGATGTACCAAACTCTCAAGCTCAAAAGCATGAAAATAAAGACTTGGGTAACCTAAATTGAGGTGAAAAAGTCTACAATACATCTGTTTTCAAAGGAAATTAAGAACATAGATTGAACATGTGCTGAAATAGAGTGAGAAGTAAGTAAGGCGCACACTCTCCAAGGTACAAAGCTGACTCCAGAAACAGGCTGCTTTGTGGATGCCATAGGAGTGAATTATAAGGAGATAACATGTGAGAAACAGAACTTAATATGTAAATCTGGTTTAAAACATGAGTATGGAAGTCTATTCTAAGAATAACGTTGAAGAGATCATTGATCCTTGCTCCACTAAAGATTTAATTTATTGGAAATGAATCCATCTAAAGCTCCTGCATGTATCTCTAATTCAACTGGTTCAGTTCTGAGGCAATCATAAAGATCCTTTCAAGCCTCTGTCATTCTCAAAACACAAAGATATTTCACATGCTCAAATCTCTTTCAGGTGAAGCTTTATCCTGCCATTTAGAGGTGCTTGTGGGCAAATAGAAGACCAATGTGTTTTTTTCATCCCTATTCATTTATCTAAAAGTTTCTTAAAATTGAAAAATAGATTTGATTTTTTTCTTACAGTTTATCTTGATTAAAGTTTCCCTCCATCTACTCCTTCCTCCCAGTCACTTGCCACCTCCTGTTCCATACAGAGCCACTGCTTTTAGTCTCTCATTAGAAAAAAAAGAAAACTAAGGGATAATGATAAATCAAATAAGCAATAAGATAAAAGAAAACAAACACTTTAGAATAGGACAAAACAAACAGAAGGAAAATAGGACAGAAAAAGACCCAATAAACAGATATAGACATAGAGACCTACTTGTTCACACATTCAGGGAGTCCATAAAAAAGAAAAGAAAAGAAACAAAAATGGAAATCATCAAAACACAAATGACCTGTAAGACTTTAAAAAGGGAGAAAGGGGGAAAATGAAAATGAAAATATAAAGTTACTAGTTGTGGCCAGGCTACACCAGATCCTCCTCTACACCCTTATCTTGAGCCATATTCTCAGTTAATCTATAGAACCTGACTTTATGGAAGATGTCACTTATATTTTCCATAGAGTTTCAATGTAGCCATGTCTTAAGCTTTGTTGTACACATGGGATTGAGTTAACTATCACCAGAAAATTCTTTACCAAACTGTGCTATACTTAAATATGCCTAAAATAAACTCTACACTTGCTTACTTCTTAAGTCTATTTGATTGGAATATCCTTTCCTATCATTTACCCTGGGATGATGTCTCTCCTTGATGTTAGGGTGTGTTTTTAGGTTTCATATCCATTCTGTTATTCTGAGTATTTTATTAGGGAAATTGAGACTATTTATGTTAAGTGTTGTCTATGAACATTGAGTGTTGATTCCTGTTATTTTGTTGTTGTTTGTGTGATGGTGGAGGTGGTGGTGGTAGTGTGTGTGAGTGTGTGTGTGTGTGTGTGTGCGTGTGTGTGTGTTCCCTCCTGTTTTGATTTGCTAGCGTGGGATTATTTATTCCTCGTGTTTTCTTGTGTATGGTTGCTGGTTGCTTCCTTCAGTTGATGTTTCCTCATAGTACCTTCTATAGAGCTGCATTTGCAGATAGATACCGTTTAAACTGTGTTTTATAATGGAATATCTTTTTTTGTCCAGCTACCATGATTGAAACTTTTGCTGGACATTGTAGTCTGGGACGGTATCTGTGGTCTCTTTGAGTCTGAGGAACATCTGTGCAGTCTCTTCTAGTTTTTAGAGTCTACATTGAAAAGTCAAGTGTTATTTTAATAGGCCTTGCCTTTATATGTTACTTGGTCGTTTTCCCTTGCAGCTTTTAAGATTCTTTTTGCTTTGTACATTTAACATTTTGATTATTATATGATGGAGATAGTTTCTTTTCTGATCCAATCTGTTTTGCATTCTCTAGCCTTCTTGTACCTTGATAGGTTAAGGAAATTTTTGATTATTGTATTGAAAATATTTTTTCTGAGCCTTTGACCTGTATTCCCTTTCCTTCCTCTATTCCTTTTATTCTTATATTTCTTTTTTAATAGTTTCCAGATTTCCTGGATGTTTTGTGCCTTTATTTTTAGCTGTATGTTTTCTCTTTCTTTTCTTTTTTTTAGATTGGCTGAACTGAAATATCCATTTCTTCTATATTATCTTCAGTGTCTGAAATTGTCTCTTCCATCTCTGTATTCTGTTAGGGAGGCTTGATATGAGGCTTGATCTTGTTGAAGTTCTTAAAGTTTCACTTCCAGATTTCTCCCAGTTTGGGTTTTCCTTATTGATTCTATTTCTGCTCTCAGATCTTGAACTTTTTTCATTTCATTCCACTGCCTGTTTGTGTTTGCACAGATTTCTTTAAAGGATTTATTAATTCCCTCTTTAAGGACCTCTATGAACTTCATAAGGTACTTGTCTTATTTTCCAACTATGTTGAAATTTTCAGGGCCTACTGTAGTACAGTTGCTGACCCTAGTAGAGACATATTTTTTGACTGTTGTTGATTGTATTTTTTTAACCAATGTCTAAGCATCTGGGTTTGGGAAGATAGCCATGCTAGGTGCTGATATCTGATCTTCTTTTTCTTGGATGGGTGTTTTATTCCTTGATATCTGTTGTCCTCTCTGTTTCTTATAAGGTAGTTGTTTGTTACCTGTTAAAAAATTCTTCAGCTATCCTGTCATCTGTGGCTACTGGTGTTTTTGTGTAGAATGTGTTCCTAGATTTTGGCAACTGATGCTTTGGAATGGGAGTGGGCGATAAGCGGGGAAAGCAGAGGGTGCCAGGATTTTCCTAACGCCCTGAGAATGGGGGTAAAGAATTAAAAGAAGCCACTACAGGTAATCTGCTACAGAGCTGTGGGTGGGACTGTAGGACTGGATATGGTAGAGGGGAGAGAGACTGAAGATCTGAAACTCACCTGCCTACTTCACTGGCCTGCTTTCTCTGTGGCAGACTTGCCTCATGGGTTCACAAGAATGGCTTGCTGGAATAAAGGGAGAAGGTGGAGGAAAGAAGGTTGAAAGAGTAAATCTGCGTGGTCTGCTGAATATTGAAGATAGAGAAGGGGACTGAAACAAGTGGCTTGCTCCAGAGTTGGACGTGAGATTGGAGAAGTACATTTGGAGATGAGGAGGAAGAGATAAAGGTATGCAGTTAACCTACTTGCTTCTAGGACTCTCTAAAGAGTCTTTATCCAGGGCATTTACATAAATATAACCTGAACTGAAAATGTCATTATTCATCCTCAGACAGAAGAGAGGACAGTTTTGTATTTATCCTAAAGCAGTCAAATAAAACACTATGAACGTGATACCACAAGCTTTTGCAACCTAATAAATGTGTCTTAACTAATAACTTCCTAGACTCAAATTCTTAAATAATTGATTGTAAAGACAATGTGAATAAGCATGATATAAAATAAAAAGATCCAGTGCTTGGCAGCTTTTACTCAGAACAGATGCCTTTCTCTGCCTTTTGCTCTCTCAAGATCCTTATTATAAAATCTTTACTAAGCAATTTTACACAAACCTCAAAATTTTACTGTCTACAAATGCTGCTCAGTCCTCCTATTTACACCTTTACTGTGCCTATATCTATACATTTTTCCCTTAGCCTTTTACTTATCTACTGCTTTCTTCAATTTTTAAGCTGCTGTAAAGAGTCAAAACTGCACAGATAAGGCCCTCCACAAGAAAACCACAGACCAGTTGGTATAGTTGAGTCACCTTTCTAAACACATCGCTTATTGTACCACTTATATAGATTTTATGTGTCTTCCCAGATTTAGCTTCTTCCTATTGTGCATCCATATAAAGCCCTGCCCAAGCATTTCAGCATGCACAGAAAGGCCATTGATGGATTCTGTATCGGAGGAAATATTACAATTTCCTCTGAAGTTTTCCCCCTCTGGTTTCAAGAAGTCAATATCCGCAAATTGCTTTTTTCTAAATACCAGTCACTCAAATGATCTCTCTTCTTTCATTCATTTAATTATTCCCTGGGGTCAGAAAGGAGGTGTTAGTATAGAAAATGGAATCTGCTGCTTTATTGGCTTCCAGAAAGAAATAAAAGGGCAAAGAATATGCTGATTGTAGAGAGTGACTGAAAAGGGCCTGTAAGGAACAGCTTCATATAAAGTGTTTATTGAGTTGTTTTCTCAGCACCACATCCTCTGACCACCCAGCTGTAGTTACCATGATGCCTTTCCAGACAAGAAAGGCCTTTGCATTTTTTGTCTGGGAGGATGCTTATTAAACCCTGCCCCGTCACTATTTGTATACTACATATTGAAGTGCCCAGAGAGCTGACATGGAGGCTGGAGGCTCTTAGAAAAAGCCTTGAATGTCTGTGGCTCCCAAGCTTTGTCAATCATAGACCCTTGCCAGACTTCTCTTGACTATATAAACCATGGCCTTGAGTAAGTTACTTCAGATCTTGCCATATTCTAATCCTTATCTCTATCTACACAGTAGCTTAAGACCCTGAAAATTGATTACTTGTATCTTACGTTTATTAAGTGAGAACTAATCATCCCAATAAGTATTATCTGTGTAGTCAAAAACTATTTTTGAGTCAGTAAAAGATACATCCTTCAGTGGAAATTTTTGAAATGAGAAAATATAATAATGACAAAATACTTAAAACAAATGTAAAATTTCAGGAAAAGCTAATATTTTACACTCCCTCAAACCATCTTTAAACATGCATGAGAACTTCATGAAATTAAGAATGCTAATTGGTACCTGGATTTGATGTTATTAACTTCTTAGTCTGGTAAACTTCTGTATGTTCAAGGTCAAAATATTCAACTAAGATAAGGTACTGTTGACAATACTTTGGTTGGTTGGTTGGCTTGGGTTTTATTTCTGCGGATGATTTCTCTTCTGTGATAAAACTTGATGACTAAAAGTAACTTGTAGAAGCGAGTTACAGAGGGATAAGAGTTTATTGGGGTGAGGAGGCATGGCAGTAGGCATTCATGTAGCCAAAACAGGAAGCTTACATTCTCAAAGCAGACAGAATGAACTGAAAGTAAGGAGAAACTATATACTCTTAAAGTTCACCCACAGTGACAAACATTCTTCAGCATGGCTGCACCTCCTAATTCTTCCCAAGCCAAATAGATCCACCAACTGCAGATCAAACATCCGAACATGTGAGACTATCAGGGGGGTGGCATTGTCTTTCAAACCACCACATTGGAATCCATGGCCCCATAGACTTGTACCCATAACCTAATATCGAATGAAAAAAAAGAAACAAAAAGGAAAGGAAACAAAAGGAATTACTGCTCCTTGGTATGGTGAAGCAGAAAGTTTATTACAGATGTGTGGGAGAGCAGTCAGAGGCAACGATATCTAGGAGAGTGAGTCCAGAGTGGACATAACCAGACTTAGCTGGGCCATATGCGGTGGGGGGAAGGGAGAAAAGGAGAGAAGGTATAATGGTACAGCATCCAAGAGGCCAAAGGTTCAAAGACAGGTAACCCAAATGTCTGAATTATATAGAAAAGAGTCTCTGGAAGAAGGGCAGCCTTACCCTGGGCTGAGGAGTTCAGGGTAGGAGGTGGAGTAGGCAAGCCATGACCTACAAGAGGTAGGGACTTGCGGATTCTGGGATATTCTGGGTGCCAGGTACAGCTTTGGTATATTAAAGAGGCACCTCAGCCATTTGTTCTGGATTTGAAACTTAACAAATACAAAACCAACTTCAAAAGTACCCATGGTCTTTCACAGTCCCAACATAGTTTAAAGGTCCAAATCTCTTCCTAGACTCAAGACAGTCTTAATTGTAACCCAAGATAAAATGCATACTGTCAATATACAATGGCACAGAACAAACATTCTCATTCCAAATGGAGGCATAGTGGGGAAATACTATAGCAAAGCAAACCTGAAGCCCATCAGGGCAATCTGTAAATACTGTAACTCCTCATCTGATATCAAATGGCTTAGATGGATCAGCCCTTTCAGCTTTACTGACTGCAACACACTTTTCTCTCTCTTGGGTTGGTTCTGTTAATACCACCCACCAAGAATAAGACCACTACTATGTTTAAAGTCAATTTTGAAGCAAGCTCTAATTAATACTAGCCAAGCTGATGGACTTTCTGGCCAGGTCCATCTCTGGTATCCCAGAAAATGGCCCTGAATCATGGTTTTCAGGAGGTTAATAAGGCAAAACCCAAAATTCACTGTGTTCCCCACAATGTCCAATCAGGGGTGAGCATACATCCTGCATTCATACCTCCTGCCTACATCCAATCAGGGTAAGGGTACATGTGTGACTGTCCATGTGTGACCAAGAACATGCAGTGCAAATGGGCTAAACAAACTTGTTTAGGGGAGTGAAAACATGTGGCTTGTTATCTCCCATAAACAATAGCCTCCAGGAATTATCTGTCCTTTGGCGAGGGGTTGAGGATCAGAGAAATTTTTATTTCATGGATCACTTAGGCATGGTAATTAAAACTTAAGATTTAACCTTTTATTCTGTGAAACATAAATCTCAGACTTATGACTCCCTAGATTTTCTGAAGCTTTTATGATTTTTTTTACTTTACAAAAAGACATAAATGTTTTAGGTATATTAGCATTACCAATCTGTACTGAAATCCACATTGTAGAAAAAGCAGGTATGTAGTGATATTTTATTTATGTTTTAATAAATAATGCTTGCCTGAAGATCAGAGTGCAGAGCTAAACTACTAGAGGTCAGGGAGTAGTGGTACACACCTTTAATCCCTGGACTCAGGAGATAGAGACAGAGGGATCTATGTTAGGCTACTCTGGGCTACACAAGATTGAATCTGTCTAAAAGAGAAACAGAGCTCACACAAAGGTTATTCCAGCACTTGGGACCCCATGCCTTTAATCTGAGCACTAAGGAGGTGGAGACAAGAGGGATATGGCTGGGTGGAGAGAAGAATATAAGGCAGAAAGAGACAGGAACTCAGGGCAGTCTGAGGTTTGTTGGAGACAGCTGCAGTCTGAGGTTTGATAAAAACAGATAGGATCTGGAGATGCAGTCTGAGGACAGAGTTGCTTCTCTGGCCTGAGCATTGGTAGAGGTGAAAGAACTCTCCAGTGTCTAGCCTCTCTACTTCTCTGATCTTCAGCATTAACTCTTATGTCTGACTCCAGGCTTTTATTATTAAGACCAACTAGAATTTGTGCTACACAGGTAACAGATGTCTGTTAAAAAGTTGGAGTAGACTCACACTTTTTTTTACTAGTTTCATGAGTTTATTTATTTATTTTTTTTAATTTCAGACACTTTTTTATTGTTATTAAAAAAT
>LOJH01041686.1:0-14344 GCA_001685095.1 Ellobius talpinus | reverse complement strand
TTTGGGAGCCTAGTCTGTTTGGATGCACACTTTCTTAGACCTGGATGGAGGGGGTGGGCCATGGACTTCCCACAGGACAGGGCACACTGACTTCTCTTAGTACTGGAGAGAGTTGGGGAGGGGGAGGATGGAGAGTGGGAGGGAAATGGGAGGAGGGGAGGAAGTGGAATTTTCTTATAAATAAATAAATTAAAAAAGTTACCCACCCATTTGGCAGTGAACTCTTATACTATATATGCCCATGTAAAGCATGTGTCTGGTGGTATGATTCAGTGCCTGTTCCCCTTTCATGCAAAGGATTGTGATATTTGAGTTTACCCATAAATAAATAGCCCTCTATTATACTCAATTTTGAGCTAGGGTGGGATTTGTTTTAAGCATCCATCATCACATGGGGCGTACTTCATTTTACTGCAACTTGATGTGTTATGTTTTGTTGATATTCATGGGAGAACTGAATTTTTCTGAATAGAAATGAAAGAATTGTGATTTTGGGAGAGGGAAGAGAAGGGAGTGGAGGGAAAGGAACTTGGAGGGAAGGAGGGAGGGGAAACTGAGGTCATGATATAAAATATCTACATTAATTAATTAATTAAAAAAAGAAAATGTCCTCACAGACTTGCCTATATGAAAATCTGATGAAAGTAATCCCTCAGTTGTGATTCCCTCTTCCTGAGTGTCTCTAGTTGGTGTCAAGTTGACAAAACCTTACCAGTAAAATAGGTAAATGGAAAAAATATCTTAGTTGAGCCAGATAGACACCTTACACATGGAGATTGAAACTACTTAGTATGTAGAACAATAATATGTAGAAAACTTTGACCAGACAGTGGTGACACATGCAGAGACAGATCTCTATGAGTTCAAGGCCAGCTTGATCTATTAAATGAGTCCTGGAGAGTTGTTTCTTTCATACAGAGAAACCCTGTCTCAAAAAAAAGAAAGAAAGAAAAGACAAAGAAAAAGTAAAAATGGATTTGAAGGGTGGTCATAAAACCGAAGGGAATGAAGATTAGACAAAAGTTTTGACAACTGCAATACTTGAGTACGAAATCTTTAGGTTGGTTATGGTGGCAATGAGGCCTAAGGGATTTGCTTATTTCTATTTTCCTCTCCTAGATGACCCAATCTTTGCCTCTGCTTTGAAGGACATTTTGAGCACCAGGTCAGTTCAACCATAGATAGATTCCTGTCTTGTGCTTGTTCCAGATTAAGTAATGGGTATCATAGTCAAATTAAATTTTGTTTTTACCTTTCTGGGACTCCTTTTACTATAAGGAGACACCCTACTTCTAGCCTTTGATTCATTACTAGGTATCAAGCATTAGAAAAGCCACTTATTATCTTCTGTGATTCAATATCTCATCTGAAATAGGAATAATAATAGTATCTTGTTTACAAGATTATTGGGAAAATTTAGTGAGGTAAAACTGGTAAAAGTTGAAATGAGTTATTGAAATTGTACTTATTACCAGTAAAAATGATGATGCACTTAAAATGCCTGGAACCTGATAGGTACTCTGAAATTGTTTGTTATGAGCAGTTGCTACTGGTATACATGATGGTTGCAACTAGTTTGAGTGTTAAGAGGACTCCACTGCCATCATGAATACTAGGATTGTCTAACCAAGTAGTTTCCCTGTTACTTTTTCTTCCCAGTTTCCTAATGGCCTACTCTCCATCTCATGATAGACACAGTGATTCCAATAGTTCAAAATGTGTTCCAGAATCATCTAAATAACATATACAATATACCTTTGGTTAGCATACAAATATTTTGATTCAATAGTTCTAGCAGTGTTTCCAAGAATATAAATTTATTTAATATTCTTGTATTTTAGTCAGTATTGATATAAGTGATTTGGAGACTGCATTTGGAGATACTGTGGACTAGAAGCTCTCTAATTGCCTTTTGGGACTATGGTGGTTTTCAGTATTATTTTTCCATGTCTCTCCAAGCTCCTCCCAAACCAACTGTCACACCCATAAGAAGGAAAGTCTGGGAAAGATTCCCATGAAGTCAGCCAGGATACATAGGAAGGATTAATAGATACCAAGGGAAGAAAAGATTGGAGGAGGGCAAGAGCAGGCCCTTTCTGATTAGATCCATGTGCTTGTCCCTGGCACAGTGGGTATCCAGGGAGTGACAGTGGTTCTCATACTCTGTAAGTTGGAGAAGAGGCCAGGGCGCAGCTGGAGATTGGTATTCAGTGGCAAGCGCTTTGGCAGAGCTTAATGAACAAAAATGTGGTAACTCAAAACCTTGCTCATTCAGTCTAATTGGGGGCCTGAATAATTTTTTTAATTAAAAAAATTTTAATTAAAAATGATAGAATATTTGAAAGGCAATTTTATTACAGTCAAGGAGCTACAGCAACCCAAAACAGACTAACAAAGTGTTGCCAAGTAGAGGGCCTCTGGGAGCTAGTGTAATGAACTGAGAATTATTTGTCATCAGGAATTTGTATATAAATGGATTTGTATGTAAATGCATGATTCAAAAGTGCTTGAAAACAGTTTGTTCTTCTAACGAGGATAAATATGCCCCTGGTAATCATGTTTGCATCATTTTACTCACAATGCCCTTACCAAATTCCTCCATCTGATAGCAAGTCCAGCTTAAAATTTTGGTAGAAGTCACTCAAGTTCAGTTTAAAAGTTCTTGTATTCATAATTTTCACTTGGAGATTAAATGTGCCTCTCATTTATTTTGAGAAAAAATGAAATAAACTCTGAACTGAAAGGAAGCTAAGAGATAATTAGGATTAACACCTTAGTTTTACAAATAGGAAGACTTAAGACATAGCAAGGGTATGCTTAAAACATGTGTAGGATGCATGAGAACCAGGAATAGATTCCAGATTAAGTGCATTCTGGAACATCCTGCACCCTGCTGCATCAAACATACTGCCTCTTGATGCATATTGTTTACTAAAATGTATACTGGCATCTATAAGGATTAAGAGGCAGGCCAATATTTTGATATTAAAATTTATATAATAAGATTACAAATAAGATACTACATACTGTTACTTGAAAGTATGGCCAAAACATATAGAGAAACAGAAAACAAGGTACTTAAATGGCTAGAGATGTAATGAGAGGGTCTCTAGCCTTAACAAAGATGTTTCAGCAAGGTATATCTTCAAAAACTTCTACTTCCTCCAAAACATTTCTTTTTCCTTGTGAGATGTAGAAACCAGGTGAAAGAACACTTGGGATCCATCCAGGCCTGGAACCACTATATAGGAAGTGGAGGCATTTTAGTGAGATATCTCAGAATAAAACAAGTTAGAGTGACAAGTACCAAATCCCTCTATCCTATATACATAGTCAATATTAAATTAAAGGAGGGACATTGATGCCAAAACATTCTGCTAATGTTATTCTTCTCTAAGTAAGAATGTGTTTATTCTCATGTGTTTATTGTGGATCCATTGGTATTATCCAGTAAGAATACATCAGAAACTTTGAAACAAATTTAGATCATGTTGCAACAACATGGATAAAGCTAGAGAATTTTATGCTGAGCAAATAATCTAGGCAGAAAAAGAAAACTACTGTGTGATCTCAGAGATATGTATGATTTAAAAAATTTAAACTTATAGAAAAAGTAAAACATGGCATTGGCTTTCTGGGTATTGACTAGTGGGAGAGGTTTTAGATATTGATAAATAGCAGAAGGGAGCATACTACTCATAAAGTACAAGGTTTCAGTTAGCAAGAATTTCTTTGAGTCATTTATTGCATAGAATACTGATTGTGGTTATTATTATTATAGTTTGGGTATGAAAAGCTCATACAGACACATATGTTTGAACTTTCAGTCTCTAACAGGTAACATTGTTTTGGAATGTTGTGGAATATTTGGGAGATGGGACCCTACTTGAGTAAGTAGGTCCCTAGGAACTGGTCAGGCCTCTATCCCAGGTTCTTTGCTTACTGGTCAATGTCATATACCAGTCAGTTGCCTCATTCTTCTACTGCTTCAGTCATGATTCACTTGTACTCCTGTGTTTTCTTTCCCATGTTAGACTGTACTCTCCTAAACCATGAACCAAAAGTTCAGAAAGACTTAATCTTATAGAAGAAACTATAGGAAATTATAGAATACTGGGTGTGAAATACATATACAAACTGGTTATCAAATATCAATTGTTCATGCCTCAAAGTATGTACATACAGATAATGATCAGGATACAGATTGAGCAGATTGAATTTATATATATAGGAATACATACACATAGAAACACACACACACTCTACCACTACCTCCCCTTCCAACAACACAAAGAAAAACAGCCCATGAACTTTAAAGAAAGCAAGGAAGCAGGATACATGGGAAAATTTACAAAGATAAAATGGAAGAGGTAAATGATAACATATTATAGTGCAAAACATTAAATATTTTATTAAAGAAATTTATCAAGTTGTGTCTTTCAAATATTTCAACAAATTAACGAAGGATGTAACAGAAAGCAATGAGAAAATACTCTAACAAAGTTGATTAGATTTTAAGTTATAACAAAAGTTCAATGAATATGTAGGATGTCTGCTTTACTAGATTATTGTACAATGCATACATGTGTCACATTATACTAAAATATGATACTTAATATTTTTAGTTAAAGTAAAATTTCAGAGGAAGACTCTTTGCCTGTTACCATGTGAGGACACAGCTGGAAGTTGTCACTGGGAACTAAAAGTAGCACATGTGTTCCTAACACATATTGATGTTATTAGCATATTGATCATAAACTTCTTGTTATCTGAGTCTAAAAGGAAAATTCTGTTACTTATGTTACCTGCCTTAAGCTACTATAGCAGTTCAAACAAATGGAATAAAACTATACTAAATATTTAAAACTTTACATGATCTCCATGACTACCAACATAAATTAAAGGATTGTTCATACTTTTCTAGTGTTTGTCTACTCTCTTCTTCAAAGTTAGAATTTAGTCCATTGTTCAAAACTGTATTTTTTCTACTTAAACCCTGTGTCCCTCAAACTTTTGTATCTAGAATTAGATATAGGCAGCATATCATAGATCTTCACATTTTGACCTTTGCTTACCTTTCTAACCTCTTCCATTCCTGCTTTCCATCTCACACACGGTATGCTTGCAACAAAGATTTCTTGCTTTTACTCAAACACGTACCTGCTTTTTTGACTTTTGTATTTTCTGTTGGCCTGGCTGTGCTTCACTAAAATCATTATCTGAATGGCTTTGTATTTGCCCAAATGCCGTTTCCTTAGAGTGGCTCCTATGAACACCTAATGTAGCACACCATTCAGAATCACATTTCATTAACTCTTCTTAAAGCTTTCAACTACTTTTCTAACTCAAAGTCCCAACATTTCTATATTACTCCAAAGAAAAGCATGGTCCAGCCTATCTCAGCCATACCTCAGTCCCTGGCACCAACTTCTGTCTCAGGGTTTCTATGTCTGTGAAGAAACACCATAACCATGGCAACTCTTATAGAGGAAACCATTTAATTGGTGTTGGCTTACAGTTTTAGAGGTTTAGTCCATTATTTATCATCATAGGGAGTATTGTGGCACACAAGCAGACTTGGTACTGGAGATGTAGCTGAAAATTCGACCTCTGTATTGGCAGGCAGAAGGAAGAGAAAGTGACTGTCAGCTTGATGTGAGCATCAGAAACGGATTGGTACATAAAATGAAAAAAAGATAGTTTGTTTTCTTTTAAAAAATAAAATAAATTATAAAAAAGAAAAAAAACACAGTAAAATGAAGTTGAAAAATTAAAAAAGAAACCTCAGAGCCCACCATGAGTGACACACTTCTTTCAACAAGGCTGATGCTAGTCCATCAAGACCAAACCTCCTAATAGTGCCACTTCCTATGAGCCTATGGGGGCCACTTTTATTCAAAGTACCGCAGCTACATGTCCTTTGTCACTTAAAATTTTTCTGTCCTTTTTATCATAATATTTCCTGAGCCTATGGTAGAAGAGCTGACATATATCATTTCATCCTATACTTGTCCACTGTCCTTGAACAAGTTTTTCAGACTTTTTTTTTATTTGTTTCCTTGGAAAAAGTTTTTCCCCCCACTCTGTAGTCCTCATTAAGGTAAACTCTGGGTTAGCCTTTCCTATATGCCTTCCATTTATGCATTCCTGAAGATTGGCATCAATATGAGAAAGTTCTAAGCTAAGCTCCTTGTCATATATGGAGAATATATACAGTGTTTATTACTTAGCTTTTATGTTTTACTTTATGATAGTGTTTTAGGATTTTCAAATATAATATTTTAGGATTATACAAAGGTTTGAATAATAAAAGTATTCATTTTCCCAACCTATATTTCTTGAAAGGCTTCATATGAATATCTACAGCTGCACATGACACTCACATATCAGATTCATCAGTGGACTTGTGAGTTTATAAATTCAGCTCTTCTAACTGAGTAGAGTAAAGCAAAATTATTATTGTTATCAGATGGTCACCAAAGCCTATGGCTCATTCTTATTTTTCCCAATAATTCTTGACTCATGATGTAATTAGTCAGCTACACAGCAAGTGAAAGTATTGACTTCAAGTCAAGTTTTTTAATAGGAAAGTTTCCTTACCCAATAAGGCCAAAATTAGTTACTGTTCAAATTCTCAATTATTTCCCCCTGAGTTATTTCACCTGAAACTTCTAGCATTTGAGTGCATCGTTGACCACTAAAGATTTTTTCTTTTTAAAATTTAATTCTTTGAGAATTTTCTACAGTATAATTTTTATCATATTAGCCTTCCCTTCATAACTCTTTTCAGAACTTATTCCCTCCATTTCCACCTAACTTTGTGTCCATTTTACCCTCCATAAAGGCCATTTTTATTTCCACCCAAGCTGTTATGAATATGTGGTCTTCCACTGGAGCATGGACAGTTTATCAGGAGCTGTACTTGAAGAGAAAGCTGATCCTTTCCTAGTAGCTAGGATTTGTCAATAGATCCTCAGCCAAGGTTGGGGGTGGGGTTTGTATCAGATTTCATGCCCAGTTCCACTTTCTGGGATTTGGTCTATCTTCTTTAGGTGTGAACCAGGCTTTTGCATGGCATCACAGCCACTGTGAATTCAGATGTTCAAGTGTTCTGCGGTTCCAAGAAGACTCTTTTCCCTTGTAGTCATCCAACATCTTTGTCTCTCATATTCTTTATGTACCCTCTTCTGCAATAATCGCCGAATCTTGGAAAAAAGGGATGCATATATATGTCCCATTTAATGATACACATTTTTCAGCTATCCTGTTAAGAGGTAATTCCATTTTGACCCCCTTTTTATTATGTATACATGTATATATGTAGCTGTGTATATATGTATATGTGTATTTATTAGGAAATTTATATAATACTTTTGTTGTTTACACTTTTATTGCAGACAATGGTGCAAAAGTAGAGTCAATATTGTGATTCTTTTCTCATATACCTATAGCACAACTTACACAATTATAAAAATTCTAATATTTTTTGGTTTGTTTCCTTCAGGCTTACATTTTCTTTAGAAACTAACTATACATTTACTATGTTTTACTTGCAAATTATCTACTGCAATAGGAGTAAGGACTTAAATATTATTCTTATAACAGGAAAATGGAAGTTATATGTCTTATACAAAATCACAGCATTATAGAAAAGATGAAATTAAAACTCTGGACTCTTGATCTTCTCTCTATTTCATTTATAAATCAGCTTACTTTTCTCCTTAAAGAAAAAAATAAGGTACTTAGTTCATTTTTGGAGTTATGCTAACTCCAATTTCTCTTTGAAGAAAAATCACTTAATCTGTCAGATACATGATCTTCATTTTTTGTAATATCACCTTCTATACCTAGCTCCTCAAGAATAAAACTGACTCTTCATACTAATTTTTGTTTAATCAACCAGATTTTCACTAGCCTGTAACTACATCTCCTGCTTACTTTTAGTCTTCAGTACCATTAAAGAAAACCTCCAACTTAAGAAAATTTGTGCTGACAGAATGCCTCTCATATATGGATTCAGATCTTCCAGTCTCTCTTTGTACTGATAAGCCACGATTCTCCTATCCAATCTTGTAGTTGTCTATTCTGGGTCTAGCTTCAGCTATCTTTTGATACTGCATCCTGGCTTCTCAACATATTTTATATTTGACAAGCATTAAGAGCAACAGCTGAAGGTGCCCTTCTTCTATTTATACAGAACGTTATAAGAGCTGTCATGACATTTGTTTTGCAATTTTCACTAATAACTGTGTATTCCTTCAACTCAGATTTAGCTTGTTAATTTGGGCTGTGGTAGAACTCAGAGATTAGGTGTACTTGAAAAGTTTAAAATAGGACTGTTTTGTTAATGTCTAGCCTTGGTACCTCTGTACTTGTGAAACTAGGACTCATTTAACCTACTAAATCACCTTCTGTCCCCTGTCCTCTGTCCCTTGTCCCCTGTCCCCAGTCCCTTAGAGCAATCTTGGATCAATATAAGATAGACCTATAAAGAATTGTCATGGAGCAAACCTTTTTATTTGGTGCCAGTTGTTCCTAAATTTTGTTAACTGGACCCTGTATTCATTTTCCATGTATGAATATTTTATTTGCTGATTTAATAAAATGTCCTAACTTACTCATTTGAATGTGTTTAACTTTGGCCTCTGAACGTCAAGTGTCTCAGATCCTACTATCTTCTGACATAATCTTTTAAAGCTTATTATCTCAAAAGATTTCGGATTTTCATGGCAAATTGAGTCCCATATATTTGTTATATAAGTATAATTAACAATATTTAACTAATAATAATGATTAATAATTGATAACATAGAGTGATATACATGTGTCAAGGTCAAGTCTATTAATTTTCAAGGTATTTAATTAATAGGCATCAATTCAGGCCTGAGGTATTTTCATTTTCCTCAAGTACTATTGCATTATATTGGCATGTTTCTGGCATTTAGACTAGATTAACTTAGCTCCTACTTTTGAGTCCACATTTTCTATCAATCGTTAAACCAACATTTAGCCCTCTATTGTTTTGCCTGGCTTCCTGTCTTTGCCCTGCTGAACATAATATCTTTGATTCTGTCATACCCAATGATTCATTAGTAAGGTCAAATGACAATCACCTTTGTGTGATTCATTTTTGTGTGACTTAAGTAGTTAAGGTTATTGAATCTTTAGTTAAGAAGACAAATATGCACCCTAGCTATACGAATATATAACGATCTTGTCCTGTGCTCACATTTTCATTTTAAAATGGATTAAGAGTAACCAATTCATCAGACAATTATCAAAAAACTTTACATATAAAATAATGAATACAATCATAAAACAAATCTTAAGATGGCATAGATATTGCTTCTTCTTTAGTGGTGAATATTAAAGTCTATTGAATTGTATTTTGATTTTAATATTCTTTGCTCCCAAAGTGAAGATAACTGTGGAAAGGGGATATTTTAAAAAAACACAGACATTTTGTTTGAGAATTTTATCTAACAAATGAAAGGTATCTTGACCAATTTTTAAATACCTGAAATAATGGATGTATAAAAAGTTCACTCATATGGTAGAATATTTAACATGTTGCTGTGGTTTGAAGAAAAGAAGATAAGGATAATTAAAATAGAGTTTAGAGTCAATTAGCGGATTGCTTGACTTGCTTCAGGGTCACTGCCAGAGAAAACTAACTTTTAAATTAAAATTGAATGTGGTAATAATTAACGTTGGTAACTAAAAATGAAAACATATTTAAGAAAGTAATCAAGTAGATACCCTAAAGGCCATACCTTTATGTTATGTACATTAGTGTATTTTACTAACTCAGTGCCATTAGAATATCCAAAAAGTCTTTTCTTTTTGGTACTTTCCATATTTAATTTCTTATTTTCCTTAATCAGTCAAAATAGTTTCTAGATACAAAGATTATTCAGTAACTCTTAAAAGAGGTACACATATTCATGAGAAACATTATCTCAAGGAGTCTTCTATGGTGAGATAGAAATGTAAAGATGTAACATTTTAAATAATACAAACAGAAATCTAGAAAAAAGACAATTTGCTTTAGGGCAATGTGATTGTCTTCATCACAATAAGGGGTAAAAGTAGTAGTAAGTTCCAGGAGGGCACAGACATTTGGATCAGAGTAGCCTGGGAAAACCCAGGACAGAAAAATGGATTGGAATTTATTTCAAAGCATAAATAGGATTTGAGCACTTTCAAATATTTTTCATCTGTTCTAAAAATGACTACTCTTGCTTCCCTATTTATTTATTTATTTTTACTTTTTTTTATTAAAAAATTTGCTTCCCTATTTAAGTACTAAGAAGTCTTCAGAGTTTCCAGGAAGCAGAATGATGTCAAAAGATGAATGATTGCTAGCCACAGATCTTGTAATTCAGACTTTCTTGATACACCTGCTGAACAGCTGTCAAAAATTCTGTCATGTCAGTCTTTACATTGTTCTTCCTTGCACTCTCAGGAGTTTTCCTCAGGATATTTATGAAGTACAGATCTATTTCTCATTTAACACGAAAAAATGAAGAAATATTTGAAATAAACTCGTCTTAGTCACCATGATTGGAAAATGGGAAGCTTCCTTAGCCCACAGGAATGTTGGCTCACAAGGGAAGAGGAGAGTGTAAAGTTTGTAAAATGGACTACACATGATAATTTCTTGTTTTCCTCATTGCTGACAATATACAGCTTGCAACTACTCTTGGATGTACTAGTCATTCATATTGAATTTCCTGAACCAGATGCAAATCACTTCCTTCTTCTCTTTCCTGGGGTCCAGATGCTGTTTTCAATACAGAAAATGTGTGGTGGGAGCCTTACAATTTGACATGTGCATTTGGATATAGGCATTAAAGTTTAAAAACTTTGCATATGGCTTATCAATTATCTTTTATATTGCAAACTCTTGGAGGTCAAAATATTTCTGCTTAGCCAATGTATCCATGAATTAGTATCAATTTAGATGAAGGACAAATTAAAATCTAATCTGCCATTGGGCTAAACCCTGGCAAATGTACATGATGTTTCTGTACATCTGGTACTCAGCATGTGAAAATGAAAACAGCTAGTAGAAGCAGTGTTTTCTATGCTAAATTAAAGTTCTTGAAAACATTGAGAATTGAAATAATTTAAATTCCATTAGAAATCCAGGGTGGGGTACATAGCCTTTGAAATAATTCCAAAACCTATATTATCAATTCATTTCATGAGAAGTCAGACATGGTTATGAGTTCAAATTTCCCACAAAGTATAAATGAAAATTTGATTGTACATGAGTAACACCTTTGTTTGAATAGAAAAATTAGTCTTATGTCAAGAAAGCTGATTAATGATGCTGTAACCCTACATTCTAGCAAAGTCAACATTGTACAAAAAGTAGCATTTAATTAAATATTTTAGTTTTCATGAAAATTTTCAGAAATTAACTGACAGTAGAAAATAATATACTAAATTCACAATATGGGGAAATATTGCAGAATGTTGTCTAATTGAAAATTTGATATTGTCATTCATCTTGTCACTTAAATCCATAAAAATAATCTATAAATTGAGTGTGCATGCACCTTCTGGTAAGCAATGAAGAATTAATTGCTATTATAAAGGATTTTAACAAAAGTAAAATATCAGTTTTCATTTTTAGCCACAAATTTAAGGTGTTATTCTTAACTTAGTAGTAAAGAAAGGGTATTGTAGCTTAATAGGATGGTATTTTTTTAAGTTGACAAATTATGAATTAAAATAATGGTATTTTTATTGTGAAATAAATACAATTCTGCAAGCAACATTATATTCTTACAAAACAATATCAAACTTGTTTAAAGTGCATTCTTTTACATTGATTTAGCTGGTATATAAAACAAATTAAAATCCAAATCTATATTGTATCACATAATTTTTGAGTCAAGAACTCAAAATATACCCACCCCCATTCTACTAATGCTTTCCCTGTTAAGATAAATGAATAAGAATAGCTCATTGCGAGTGTATTATCAACTAAGATACAAAGAGATTCTTGGCTCTGTGGCTCATAATTAAAAACATCCCTTCTCAATTGTAACTCCTAAACACAAATGAAGTTGCCTCCATTTTAATATTGTTCAATAAGACTCTTGTTTTTTTAAAAAAATAATGGTAAATAATACTGAGATGTCTTGTGTATCCTATTAAAATTGGTCCTCAATCTAATAAAAATGGAAAAATGTTAATAATATACATTATAACCCATACAATAAAATAATGTGTATATGCTACCTGAACAAACAGTTTAATAGGTAAGAAAATGGAGAATGAGAAGTATATTTTCAGTAGAGTTAAAAACAGTGTGTAATGAATGAATGATTCAAAGAGATATCATCACTGCTAAATGGCACGATTCTTAACTGATTGATTCTTAATTCAAGTATCATTAATGTATTATAAAATTAGTAGCAATTCTATTCTGAGAAATATATGCTTTTGTGGCTTCAATGGATCCTAAAAGATGATTAACAATCACAGAAGATAAATAGAATATTTGTGCTGCTTTTTAAAAAAAAGTTGTAATTGAAATTGAATCATATTATTTCTCTCCCTTCTTTTCCTCCCACCTGCCCTCCTAGCTATCCTCTTTTGATGCCATCCCACGTTCCCCTATTCTTAATTTCTTTGCTCTTTTTTCTATTACTGCTCTTACATATGCATGTATGTACAATTATATATATAGACAACCTGTGAGACTTTTGATGTTTGTGTGTATATGATTTTAATAACAGAGTTTATTTATAAATCTCATTCTACAGCTGTCATTAGTGACCTGCAGTGCTTTGTCTAGGGATAGGACCCCACAAAATTTTCCCCTTTTCACATCAACATATCCACTAATATTGACATTTTTCTTGTCGTTTTTCTGCAGCCATATCTAGGATTCACTCAACAGGACAGAAAACATGCCTGGTACTGGAAATCTGTCTAACTTCTCCTGGCTACTGAGGCCATGGCTCATAGAAAAAGAATCTACAGCCTCCGTTTGCTAGACCAGCATAATTAATTACTACATTCTCAATCTTATCCTTATTACTTACAAGTAAGTGTAACTACCACTCCTCATAAAAGATGTGTTTCTTTATAGAAAATGAAGACAATCATAGAAAACCACAAACAAACACAATACAGATATCATTAGATTATAGTAATCTATACCTAAATGGATGCATCTGCATTGCAGCTCTTGAATCTATGATTCAGGGAACTTTATGAAAGAGAGGATGGGAAGATTATAATAACCACAATACCAGGAAGCCTTCTGTGAAATAGTTTTTTTTTTAAAGAATGGATACATAAACAAGATAAAAAATAGAAAATTTACACCCCACAACCCTAACAGATACTATATCAACCAAATGTTAAAGATTAACTAGACCAATAACTAGACATAACAATAACAGATGCACAAATTAAATTCCGTCACTAGGAACCATTACACAAAATGAAAAAGACTAGCATCTCTTCCTTAAATTTGTTGAGGTCATGAAAGAAAAGGAATAATGGGAGATCAACCAAGACATAAGGAATGTAAAGAGTCATGATGATTTATAATATAAGATTTGATACTAGAATCCATACAAAAATTTAAGGGGCAGTTAGAAAACTTGAATAAGGTCTGTAGATTAGTCTATAAATGTTCACATCTTGATTTATTATTCTAATGTTATCACAGATGATGTTAGATTTTAGTCCAATTTCTGTGTCTTAGATTATTTCAAAATTAAAAGTAACAAAAACAGTAAAATGTGTGGTCTTAAATACATTTTGAAATAATTGGGACCACGAAATAAAGTTGCTTTCCAGAGGCTTGAGAACTCATGCCAACTTTAAAACATCATTCTTCTAATATTTATAACTTATAAATAACTTATATTATATTAACTTATAACTTATATTTTTCTAAGATTTGCTAATATTTAAGCTAACTCAATCATTCCTACCTTCTTGCCATTTAAATCCCTTTCGCCAAGGGAAAACATAAAACTCACATTGCCTACTTTAGCTAAAATTGCTTTCCTGTGCTTAGTAGTTGAGAAATACATCAAATTATATGCCAGCACTTAGAGATCTGCTTTATAAGAGCCATCACTGCAGAAACATGTTGCTTTAAAACAAAAACTCAACTTTGTCTTTCTCCAACTTCCATTTCAAAAGCAGGTAATATACATGTTAAAGTCAACAAAATAAGACTAATAATCAAAGGTGAAAGATCTTTCCATTTCTCCAATAAAGAATAAAAAATCAGAGACATCCCTCATTTCCTTAGACTTCCTACTCATTCTGTAGGGGGCTCCTAACCCCGACTACTGCCCCTAGCTTC
>LOJH01041685.1:0-14344 GCA_001685095.1 Ellobius talpinus | reverse complement strand
ACCCACACACCCAATAACTATCTACCCATCCATCCCTCTATCCATCCATCCATCAATGTTCTTTTGTCTTGGGGAGATGCCTAGGAGTGAAATTTCTGAGTTATTAGGGGAAGGGTTTTATGGATTGAATGCTTAATTTATGAGCAAACTTTTAGAAAGCTCCCAAAATATTCTCCACCAGGTACTGTTTTTATTCCCATTGGCCTTGACAGCATGGAAGAGTTCCCATTGCTTTATTATTGTCTTTCTAAAATTAGAGCCATTGTACTGGATATGCAGTCTACCCTGCCGTGGTGTAATTTGCATTTCCTAATGATTAATGGTGGTGGCCATCATACATCTCTGGAGACAGACCCTATCGTGGTTTTAAAACATGAAGTTTTTGCCATTTTTGGTTTCTACTTTTCCTACCAGGTTTTAGTTGTATTCTTTATGTTTTCAGGAGTTTTGGTGTCCACCATTATAATTGTTTCAGCCCTTCTCTTACAGTGTAAGTGGCTTCTGAATGAATGATTTTTTTATTGATTGTGGCTACTTATTTTCTTGAAGTTTATCTTCTAGTAGTTTCTTTTTAAAGGGTGTGAGTCATGTTCCTCAGGGTTCTCACCCATTTAGCACATTAAGCTGATTGTCTTTGAGCGCATTTTTGCCCTTGCTTAAAGTTTTGAGTCTTCAAATGTTTGAGGTTATTTTTGGCACTTAGTCTTTGGATGGGGCTGTGGAGAAATCATGCCTTTGTTCTCTATTCTGAGCTTCTTGCTCAGATGCCTAAATAATTTTTTCATTTTCGAAGACCCATGAAGTGTGTTGGTGGTGGTCGTTGACTTACTATTAGGATATGGTTGCTTTTGAAGACATTTTTAAATTTCCTATTGTATTTATTTGTATGTTTGGAGCTGCAGCATGCCTTGTGAAAATCAGTTTTCCCATCAACCTGTGTGTAGCGTGAATTCTAATTGGTCTTAACAATAAAAACTCTGAGTCAGATACAGGCATAAATGCTGAAAGATCAGAGAAGCAGAGCAGCCAGCTACTAGTTCTTCACCGAATGCCTGGCCTCTATGGCTAACTAGTGTGGCTAGCTCCGCACTCTGTGCTGTAACAAAGCTTTCCTGAAGATCAGTCTCACCATGCTTGTCGGTCCCAGGTGCTGAATTCGGGTCATTAGCCTTGGTGGCAGGTGCTTTACCTACTGTCTCCCATCCTCAAATGTGCTTTTTTACTCTGAAAACTTGTCTCTTATTTCTGGAATGTTTTCCTAAATCATGCCCTAAACAACTTTTTTTTTTTTTAAACTTTGGTCCCTTTCCTGAGTCTTCTGGGGCATGCAGATCATGCCTTGTCTTCTGTATCTTGTTTTTTTTTCTTCCGTTTTCAACCCTTCTATCTCCCTTAAGCACTTAAAACTTGTAAGTGTTGAGTGTTCCAGTCTGTCACACAGGGTGCGATTTGGAATTTTCCACTGGGTCCATCATGGTGCTTAGAAAGTTTTGGATTTGGGCCATATTCTTGCACACCTTTAGTCCTGTTGCTAGGAAACAGGGGCAGGCAGTGATTTTTGAGGTCAACTGGTCTACCTAGCAAGTTCCAGGGGAGCCAGAGTTACTTAGTCAGATGCTGTCTACCAAAGTTTTGGGTTGGTAATGTTTCAGGTTTGAGGTTGTGAATTTTATTCCTGTTTTTACCACACTGTGTGCCTCTGCTTGTTTCCTGCTGCTGTCCTTGGTTTTGCTAGGCCCTTATCTGCTTTTGCATGTGATCTCATTCATTTTATGAAGCTTCGTGGATTTATGATGGTGTGTTTGGGCAATTTAGCAGGTGGAGCTGCCTTGAGCCGCAGACCCTCCTGTCTCTGCCCTGCCTCCAGGTGTTCAGATTTCAGTTGTGTGCCACCTAGTCCAATCTGGGCAAAATTTCAATCTGTTGCAATTGACATTCAGTTATTGGTGACATCCTGATATTTGTATGACTGCTTTCTGTTTTGTTTTTGTCATTTTGAGACAGGGTGTCTTGCTACGTAGCCCTAGGCTGGCTCCAAACTTAACTGTGCTCTTGGTTCCGCCTCCCAAAAGCTGGAATTTCAGGGGTGCCCCGCCCACTGCTGGCTTTCTTCTTCTGTATCTTATCAGGAGCCATCTTGGTTAATAGAGGAGGGCTTGTTTTTCAGTTTGCTTCGTTTGTTGTCTTATCAGCTAGCTGTTTGTAGGAATCTCACACCTACAGGAGGCTGCTAGGGCTCTGCCCTACTAATAGGTGTTCTTCTGCCTTCTGGTGTGTGTTACAGAAACACTTGGTGAAGGCTGGCAGTGTTTGTCCTGTGGTCTAAGCCTTCCCTTCTTCCCCTTGCCTCAGTGTGAGGTTTTCCCCTCTCCATATGGCTTGCTCCATAAGGGTTTCGTCCCTGCGTCCTGCCTGTGCCCAGGGAAGCTGCTCTGCACGCCTGCTCATGCCAGTCTGAGAACACCACTGCTGGTGTAGCCAGGGATGTTCTGTCTGTTTAGGAAAACCAGGCTTTCCGTTGGTCTGAGATCTGCAGCAGGCACGTCCCATCTCTCTGGCCTTCCCTGAAGTCTGGCCACCCCTTGGGAGTCCAGATGTCTCCGCATCTCAGGGAAGGAGTGTGCGTTTTATGTTGAGCTCCTTATTGCTTTTGGGTGAGTTCCAAGAGGAACTCTTTCAGCAGGGATATTGCGGCAGGACAGCTCTAGCTTGTTTCTCTGCCAGACAAACCTTTTGTTCCTTTACTCAGTTGAAGTAACGTTTCAAGGAACCGTGAGGAGCAAGGTAGCTTTGTAAGCTCCTAACTTTCAGATGTGGAAAGTCACAGTCCTGGTAACTTGTCCTCTGTTGATGGTCCCTTGGGGAATTCTGGGGGCTGGGAAGTCAGCAGAGTTAACGTATGCATAGGCTTGTTTCCCCCAAAAGACAGCGTTATAGGATTGTGGGTTTCTCGTTTGGATGTGCAGCACTTGAAGCATCCTGTGATGTTCTCTGGGCTTGCTTAGCATGTGTCATGGGAACCTTTTGCCTGGGTTTCCATGTGAATTCAGCAGGGCTTTTTATGTCAACCGTCCACATGCTAGCACGTGAACGGATGGCAAAAGGCGACATCCTTTGGGAAGTGACAGTACTCAGAAGTAGTACAGGAGTGGGATCAGCTGAGCGCTGTGGAGGAGAGTTAAGATACCAGGTCTCCTCAGCACAGACTCCAGCAGAGGCTTAGATACCAAAGTGCTAAAAGAGTGTACAGACACCCGAGGGCCTTGGGAATGAAGGCACCCTCTCGGGAGACAAGGACAAAAGATGTGTGTTTGTAGGCAGGGCTGGGGGATGGGAGAGCTGGGAGGGTCAGGCTCTAACTCCAGCACCTTGCTTGGGTGGGGGAGTGATGTGGGAGAATAGGGTCCCTCCCTTCCTGCCTGGCATCAGCTCCCTGGCTGGGGTTCAGCACTCAGTAAACACACACACACACACACACACACACATGCTCGCACACACACACATGCGCACACATGCACGCACATACATGCACGCACATGCACATGTGTGCGCACACACACATGAGGCTGGGAATAGGGAAGAACCACTTGACTGCAAGTGTGGTCTGCTCAGAAGATTTTTTTTTTAACCACGAGACATCAAATAAGAACATATCTGTGGAAGTCATTTTGCATGGTTTATGGAGACAATCTTGAGCCCAGCTGACTCATCAGCACCCACACCTGACTCATTGAGCACCTTTGGGTGTTCTGTCTCCTGCTTCACAGAAGATACCACGCTCAGAACTCTAGGTTGACAGTCTTGTCTCGCAGTACATCGAGGTGAGCTGCTAGAGCCTAGACCGCACAACCAAGCGGGTTAAAGTAGGAGTTTGGCGAACACTTATTTTTGCCAGAGACTAAAAGACATTGGCTAACCGAGTAGAATCTGCAGTGGGTGTGTAGGAAGGAGTGGGCCTGTCCTCCTAAAGCCGGTCTGTAACTGACCATTCCCTGTCCTGGGATCCAGCCTTTCAGGGTTCTATTAGAAATCAGTAGTGGCTCCTCACATGCTTCAGTGTGGGGTGATGGGGGTGGGGCAAGCAGGTGGCAAGGTTCTTCCTAAAATGTGCTCACGTCCCTTTCTGGTGAGTCATGGGATGTAGATCCTAATAATTGGAGTCAGTGGCGCAGATTGTGGGCGGGGCTCTGTGCTTTGCTCTGGTGTCTCTGGACCACTCCCTATGTATTTGAGATTGTGAAGAATTTTACCGTGAAGAGACGTACGTCCCATTAGGAAGTTCCTGAGAAATTCTGGGGACTTGCCTCTCTACAGGAGAGGGAGCAGAATGATCTGGGCAGGGAACCTACTGGAATGAAGAATTCCAGGCGTTTCAGGGTCTTGGTTGTCTAATTTTGGTCCATTGTCAAAGTTTACCTCTCACTCTTTAGTCTTGGTTCACATTATCCTTCCGACTTGCCATCTCTTTCCCTTCCCCTTCTTTCTTCTGTCCCTCCCTCCTTTCCCCTCTGCTTCCTTTGTTCGTCTCTTCCTTTCCTTCCTCCTCCAGCGTCTCCTTCTCTACATATGTACTCATGCATGTAGGAGTGCACATGCATGCATGTAGGAGTGCACACGTATGTACTCATGTATGTAGGAGTGCACACGTATGTACTCATGTATGTAGGAGTGCACACATATGTACCCATGCATGCAGGAGTGTACATGTATGTATTCATGTGTGTAGGAGTGTACATGCATGTACTCATGTGTGCAGGAGTGTATGTGTATGTACTCATGTAGGAGTGCACACGCATGTACTCATGCATGTAGGAGTGTACATGCATGTAGGAGTGTACATGCATGTAGGAGTGCACACGTATGTACTCACGTATGTATGAGTACACGCGCATGTACTAATGTAGGAATGTACATGTACGTGCTCATGCATGTAGGAGTGTACGTGTATGTGCTCATGCATGCAGGAGTGTGCACATATGTGCTCATGTATGTAGGAGTGTACATGCATGTACTCATGCATGTAGGAGTGTACATGTATGTGCTCATGCATGCAGGAGTGTGCACATATGTGCTCATGTATGTAGGAGTGTACATGTATGTACTCATGTATGTAGGAGTGTACGCATATGTGCAAGGTCCCAGATCCATGTGGGGTGTCCGCCTCAGCTGCTCTCCACCTTGTTTTTGAGACAGGATCTCTCAACATGGGGTTCACTGATCTGCTTGTGGTTAGCCTGTGAGCTCCGAGGGTCCTCCCATCTCTGCTTCCTCAGTCCTGGGGATGAGCCTGGCAAGTGTGTTTTGCCAGCAGCTCTCTCCCCAGCCCCACACTCTCTTAGTTCCCCCCACAAAGCTCTGTGCACTTTTCTGGAATGTCTTTCCTATCTGTGCTTCCTGCTTTTTTATGTGTTATCCTAGGTTTGATGTCAAACTGAGTTCAGTTCCCCTTCTTCCTGCGTAGAGACCCCCCCGCCAACTGTTGTAGCTTGAATTGACATCTCACTCATATGTGCCTTGATGATAGAATCTGCAGCCAAATAGCTGCCCTGCTGACGGTCAGTTATCTAGCTAGCAGCCATTTTGAGCTTTATGCCAAACGGAGACTCAGTAGGTACTGAGGAACGGAGAACACTCAAGATTAGGGACTTTGGGGGGTGTTTCTTGTGCCATGTGCATGTGGGAAGGTAAAAAGATTCAACCATATGGAGCCATCAAATTGTGAGCACAGCACCAAGCTCTGCCCCCAGTGTCCAGGAAGTGACATTTGATCGGAGGTTTAAAGCAGTTAAGTTTCCAGGTGAAGAATGAGTGTTCAGTCAGGGGGAGCCTGTGACAGCGTGGGAGGAGAGGACCGGGGCGGGCACCCCGAGAGAAGGGCAGACTGCTTGGGGAGCACAGAGAATTGTCTGTAGAAAAATGCCTGTGTCCATACTTAACAATATGTACAGTGGCTTCTTGGGAAAGGGACAAGCTGGAGGGCTGGATGGCAAGAAGGAGGTGAATGGCCAAGTTCTTGCCATCAAAATGGGTTAAAGGCTGGGCGGTGGTGGCACACGCCTTTAATCCCAGCACTTGAGAGGCAGAGGCAGTGTGGTCTACAGAGCGAGTTCCAGGATAGGCTCCAAAGCTATGAGAAACCCAGTCTCGAAAACAAAACAAAACAAAGAATGAGTTTCAGGAATGGAGAGCAAAGCCCTGGCCACAGTCTTGTCTGCCTCTCTCTGTGTGTTTATTTCCTCAGTTTACCAACTGGGGAGCCTTGGTTGTGGCCCTCTCATCTGCAGAATGACCACATTCTTTAGTATGGGACCGAGTCCCTACAAGATAATTAGTGGATTTTAATAATAGAGCCCAGGTCCTGTTTGCATCTTCCCACCTGACTTTAAAGGTGTAGAAAGTAGAGCTGGTAATTGGCAGAGCCGAACCCAGCCCAGTCTGTTGCATGAGTAACTGAGAGCTGACCATGAAGCTAGGAAGGAATACGACATTCAGTATGCAAAAATGCAAATGGACACCATGCAGAAAGACTTGAATGTCTAACTGACATCTCAGGCAGATGAGGACTGCAGTGTGTGGTTCCTGTGTGGAGAAGCGTGGAGGTCTCTCACCTGGTGCAGAGTCTCAAAGCAGGAGGAGACGCGGCAAGAGTTACGTTGGTAGCCTTGGAGGAGTCTTTCCTTCTGATCCATCTCTCTTATTGTTTTCTGCAGATATCGTATAAGCTGCTTTCATCATGGGAGAAATAGAACAGAAGCCCGCCCCCGCATCACGTCTGGGGGCCCCGGAGAATTCGGGAATCAGCACCTTGGAACGAGGACAGAAACCGCCACCCACACCTTCAGGAAAACTCATGACCATCAAAATCCAGATGCTGGATGACACCCAGGAGACCTTTGAAGTTCCAGTAAGCCAGGGGTTTGTTCAAGGGTGTGGGCACTTGGAAATGGGAAGGCCACCAATGGCCCAGTAACATGAGGTCTACGGAGTGGGTCTATGTGCTCAGGCACCTCACTGATCACCTCAACAGGCATCATTGATCATTCTGGTTCTGCGTGATCTGTTTTTCAGATCTATGCGTGAGTCACTTGTCCGTATAGTGACATGGGTGGTGGCTTAGCTGCAGGTTCACTGGGACTTCCCAGATACAAGTAGGTGCCATCATGTGTGTATGTGTGTATTTTATATATTGTACATAGCATGCCTATGTATATCGAGTATAACTGGTTAATCTATGTTGTGTATTATAACTACATCTAGAGATGTGTAATATATATGTTCACGGTGGCATTGGAGGAAAGGGTAGTACTCTCCAGTGGACTGTGGTTTAATTTGTTGCTATCCCAGGAAGTTCTCTCACTGGTGTGAACCTGTGTTGGGCCCATGGACATCATCCGGAGAAAGCCATCAAAATTCTACATGAGGAAGTTGGGAGCAAGTGAGCTAAGCTTCCTGGCCTTCTTGTATGAGGACTTTGGAAAGCCTTGGCCCAGACTTTTCATGTGAAGCAAGAGCTCCACCCCCCACATCCCAGGGGCCAGGAAAGGAACCTTAGAACCTCACGCTGCTTGTGGAGAGCCCTGCCTCAGTCTCCTCCCTGCCCCTAAGCATCTGTTGCTAGAGACTAAGGCACCCTGCCATTATGGGGGTGTAGCCTGTCGAGGTCCCCAGAACAGAGATTGCCCTTCTTGACCCCTCAGCCCTGTGTCTCACCTTTGGTGTTCTATCTTGGCTACCTGCCACTGTATTGGTCGTTGATTGTAGAGAAAGAAAATGGGTCTTGACTCCAAGCAACCGACAGAGACAGCCCTTTGGAACACACCTGTTTCTGACGGGGAGGCAATCCGTTCATTATTTCTGTTGGTTAGAGTGTCTGAAATTTAATAGTCGGCATTAACAGTGGTAACCCATCATTTAATCATTTATGGGATGTGATTCAGTAAATTATATTTATTTCACAGAACATTGTTCAGGGAGTGTGAATTAAGTGTCTCAGAGAAAGATGAACCTCACCATGGCTGGCTGTGTTTTAAAACTGCCAATTGTATCGCACATTGCGGAAGGGCCTTTGTCCCTTTTTAATTTTCTTGCTGCGGAGTTCATCTTTCAAGGACATGGCCTAGGACTTCCTATTCCAGTGAGCAAAGCTACTGCTGATTTCTGGAATTGTAGACTAGGCTGAGAATTCTGCCTTCTGGAAGGAGTGGTCCTCCTTCTCCCTCCCCCCAGTATTCTCTCTGCCTTGCCAGAAGTTTGGTGAAGTATTCGTTTCTCTTTGCTTTTTGGTCCTGTGAAGAGCCCAGGCTGCAGCGACCTCTCTGTTACACGGTGTCCTGTGCAGGCTGAGGTAGAGGGGCTCTCAGATGCGGCTGTGTTCAGCTGTGGTTCCTCACAGAAGGCAAAGGTCACTACTCCGCGCAGCTACCAACTGAGCAGAAACTGCGTAGGCACTGTGTAGTAATAAATCATAAATAAAAGCACACACACAACCTGATTTGAATGTCCAGAACACATGTTTAAAGAAAAGAAAAGAAACCCTGTCTGGGCAGTGTACTTGTAACCTCAGGGTCAAGGACTTGGAGACAAAAGAATCCCCTGGGCTCACTGGCAGGTCGTCCTGGCCTGTTTGGTCAGTTCCTGGCCCGTGAGTGATTCTCAAAATAAAGAAGGTAGATGGTGCCCCTGAGGTCGTTCTCTGGCCTTCACACACATGCTCATACATGCACATACATGCACACACGTGCACACACAGGGGTACTTACTTACCTTCATGATTTTTGATAGCCGTTCTTTCCATTCCATCCCCCCTGCCACTCCTGTGCCCTTTCTGGCCCTGTTAGTTTAGCCCCTGCCTTAGGCAGCGGCTGCTCCCTCCCAGGTTTGCAGGCCTCTTTGTGCCCTTGTCTAGGTGGAGCCCGGGGTGAAAATTCCACTTTTTCCGACTGGTACTCATTTGTTTCTCTCGGGCAGCGTTCTTAACCTCTTAGAAACTGCCTTCAAATCCGTGAAGTGAGGCAATACTAAACAACACTTCCTGTTTCACGACTAAAAAATCCGTGAAGTGAGGCAATACTAAACAACACTTCCTGTTTCACGACTAAAAAATCCGTGAAGTGAGGCTTCACGACTTTGTTTCACGACTGAAACAATGATTCACATAAAACAGCTACAGTGTTTTGGGTGCACCTTGGGCGGTTAGTAGGTAGGATTTGTGGCATTTATACATATACCTGCCTCTGGCTGCTGGCTTCTCAGGGCCCCACCCCCACCCCCATGTAGCCAGGCAGATGGATGTTTGGTGATCATCAAGTGTTTGCCGATGGGATGAATGCTACAGCGAATCTATTTTACAATTAGGGCTTGGTAGTTTTAACACATCTCTTTCACCCGTGTTTTATCTGTCTTTTCCTATTTAGGTTAGAGTGTGCCTCCTCAGCCCACGGACAACAGATGTTTTCCTTAAACTGGCTGTGGAAAGGCAGATGGATAGATCAGCATGTCCCTGGCTGGAGCAGATTCTAAGTCTCTGCCTTGTGCTCCTTAAGAACAGCTAGAGTCCAGGCCATCCCACAGCTACAAGCCAGTCAGGCCTCATGATGGTTCAGTCATTCCAAGAATGGGAAGGGAGGAAGGACGGACAGTGGCTTCGAGATTGTAGGGACCAGACCAGCTCCCGATAATTGCTTTACTATCTTTGCTTCAAAGCTTTTTGCTAAGAATTCACCAAGGCCGCCGTCTGACCCTCTCCCACAAGGGCAGGATGGGGCGTCCTGGTGAACATATTCTCATTGCGCATAGCATTTGTCCTGAGAACGAGCAGGGCATGAAGCCAGAAGTTTCTGCAACTTCCTTGGGAAGCGGAGGCAGTGTGTGTGTGTGGGGGGGGTGGAATCTGTCTTTAATGAGCCCTGTCTTTCCCTGGGGATCAGGTCTTCTGGGCCTATTCTTACTACTTTTGTGTTCAAGTACGGATGCTGGCAAAGCAGTCATTTTAAATGCAAGCTCCCTGACCAGCTCCTGCACAAGAGAACAAACCATGTTCTTAGTGATGGTTTTTATCTTTTTTTTTCTTTAGAAAATTTTTAATGAAGAGCTGAGCCTTTTGGGAAGCCAGGGCAGTAGACACCAGTCTTTTCCACTCAGGGCTAGCTGGGCGAGCCTCTTCTAGTGTTGAACTTGGATGACTTTTTGGGTACTTCCTCCACACAATGGAAAGTTCAAAACCAATATTTATAGGAAGCTCTTGCCTGACGTTTTATCTTCTTGATGTTGAAAACAGCATGCAAATGAGCCACACCTCTGTCTGATAACACAGCTTTCTCTTCTCCTGAAGGTTATAAAGCCTGGTGGGTCCCAGGCCTTGGACAGCCTTGATCACATGTGAGGCATGGGGCTCCCTCCTTCCCCATCAGGCTGCCTTCTGTGAAGGTCCCTGAGAAGGTTTTGTGTGTCTGGTTCTCCTGACACTTCTGGTAAACAAACACTGATCCACCAGGGAAGACGGCTGGAGAGGCAGATGGCCAGTTCTCCCAGTGTTTGGCTTCTCCTTAGCTAGTCACTGTAGGAAGAGCTGGGAGAGCCATGGAGGAAAGTAGATCCTGGCCTTGCCTCCGAGCAGGCGACGAGAAGACGCTACGTGCCTTTGGGGGTCAGCAGGAGTGGTGGTATGGGCAGTTGACAGAATGCGGCTTCTCCAGTGGTCAGGGCAGGAAATCGGACTGGCTTCTTAACTATGTTTCTGTCTTCTCCTTGATTTCCTTAGAAGCTTTCGTAGCTCTCAAAGTTTGTGTAGCTTGCCCTCCTTTGCCTGCAGACTGTGTGACTATCTTGACTTCTGGGAATCCTGGGAGGAAGCAGAACCCTGGCCCCTTAGGGTCTACTGGAGGCAATGAACCCCTCCCTCTGTAACACTTCTGAGCCATTGGCTTCCACTTTAGCTTTTGCATTTGCGCACCGTGGAGAGTTCAGAGTTGTTTGTCTGATTAAGGATGGCAGTAGAATGGGAGCACCTTGTAGGCAAGGCTTTGTTTCTTACAACCCGTAGCAGACACGCGTGCTTGGGTCCCGACTTGGCGTTGCTGGCCAGGTGTGTAGCTTTCTGGACTCTCACAGCAGGTTCCGAGGAGTGCTTGGGAATTCACCATTGGTGCTTCCTCAGGTTACACCAAAGCCGGGTGGCAGTGGCACCCGGTACACAGGGTCCCTCCAGCCCCTGCTAGTCTTTGTGAGACAGTATTTCACTGTGTCGCTCTGGCTAGTGAAATACTCTCACTGTTTCTGCCACTGTAGCCTTGACCCACAGAGTTCTGCCTCATCTTGCTTCTGTAGTTCTAGCTTTATCTGCCAGGAGGTCCCTGTCTCAGCCGGTCATCCCACCGCAGATTCCCAGTCTGGGCTGTTTGAGTCACTGCCCTCCCTCTTTAGCCCCAACGCCCACCTAACTCATTTATCAAAATGCCACCCATAGGCCCTACCTGGCCAGGCTCCATCAGAGAGAGGGCATTGTTCTTCCTTCCCAGCATTTGTCCTTCTAATTAGTGCAGAAATCTCTGTCTCCCATCTGACTCTGAGCCTCTACATCCCTGAGATCAGACTCAGTTTTCTAATCTGCAAAATGAGGTGTTCGGTCCAGATATAAAACCCTGTCCTCTATTTCTGTTTTTTTTGGAAGTTGGGATGTGATGTTGGCCTTCTTGTAGATGAGTCAGCTTTTTGTGCCTGTATGTAAACACTGTGGGGCTCGTTGTTGTTATTGGTTCTTTTGATTTGTTTTTGTTTTTGAGATAGAGCTCTGTAGCCCAAGCTAGTCTCAAATTAAAAATCTTCCTGTCTTACTTCTGAGACACAGGTCTGTGCCACCTCCCCCTGGGGGGTATTAAAGCAAACAGCACGCCCAAGGTCTGATCCGATCTGGTCATCACGGTCATCATGGTGTGCCTAGCAAGTGCTAACGGAAAAGGACTTGCTGAGTGAAGGCACATAAGACCTTACAGGGTGTCAGGAGTCCTGGAACTGCAGTCGAGGGATGTGGGGTGGTTGCCCTAACACTCACTGAATCCCTTGGCAGTGGAAGATAGGAGAATGAAATAAACCACGTGTTTTCCCAGGAACACCTTGCTGATAAAAAGTCCAGCAAGTTTGTTGAGGCTACAGAGGATTTTTACACGTGTCTTTGGAAATCACAGAAGAGAGGACATCGAATTTTCTACTTCTTTGTTGGTCGCCAAATTGCCCAAGCTATTTTGGAGCCTTAATTAGGGACATTCTAAAGTAAGTCCTTCAGTGATTAAACAGGGTTTTCATTTTATTAACCTTTGAGACGGGACAGGTTTTCATTGCTCTGACCCTCACAGAAACCTGGGCAGGTCCTCAGTGGAGGCTTGTTCGTCCATGCTATCTGGCTGTAGAGAGAGCCTTGGTGATGTCAGCCACCGTCCTGATCCTTGGGCTCTGTTTGCCCTCTTGAGACACCCCATGTCTTGTCTTTGTGGCCCAGGTTGAACATTTGATGAGTCTTTGTCCTTTTTGGATTTCATGGAGTTCCATTTCTCTTTCTTTGGAATGAGTCCTGGTGGACAAGGCCCTGTAACCCTGTGAGTCCCATGCTCCCCTTGGAGAGATGAAATCCACCTGTGTTGGGAAAACCTGTCTCCCGCTTTGCCACATTTCTGGCTCTCCTGGAGGAGCAGGATAGACCTATGTAAAATTTAATTGGCTATTTAAAGCCAAGGCCCAGAGCACACACTGCCTCTTAAGTGTCAGCCCTCGGTGAGAACAAGCGTAGGGAGTTTCACGGGTCTGTTGGGCTCTTTAAAAACAAGCAGAGTTTCTTTCTCCTTATCCATGTTGCTCTTGGCTCTTTAACCAACTTTCTGAAATAGTTCTGAAGCCCACTCCGCTGGGCCTGGCCATTTCTGTGCGATATTTAACTTAGGATGATAAATGGGGCCTGTCTGGGTGTAGCCTCCCGAGGTTAAATTGAAAGGCTATTTTAATGGGGTAAAAAAAAGTTTTTCTTTTTTCATAAATCATTCCAGATAAATACTGTTTTACCTTCCCTCCTGGCTCCTTAGACGCAAAGAGCTGAATTGAAATGTGGGCCTGAAACGCTTGCGTGCTCGCCTTTCGGTTTTAATGGCTCTGGTGATCAAAGCCACTCACGCAGCTCCGAAGGGATGTGCCATGTGCTGTTTGCTATTTTCTTCCAAAGGAAAAAAAAATTTACTCAGTAGAGCCTAATAAATAAAAAGAATGGATGGTAATTAAGAATGCTCATCTCTGACATTAAAACAGCCACAAGGAGGAAGCTTGACTTGTTTTTTCTTCTTATTCTCCTTCCTTTAAATGGAAATCATGAAATTTCATAGTTACATCTAAGAAGAATGAGAAAGGGGGATGTGGAAGCCCCTGGGTCCTGACTTGACATCGCTCACCAGCTGTGTGGCTTGGTCATCTACACAGGAGGAACGCTGACTTCAGGACTGAGTGTGGCTCTACAATGGAGTATTTTGGGGAACAATGTGTGGCAGAGACTCACACTGCTCTCAGGAAGGCAAACCTGCTCTTCTCGCTGTAACTGGCATTTCATGTTCATGGAGCCTGGTTGAGGCTCTTACGTCAGGGTTTCTGCATGGGTGAATGGCATAAAAAAGCATGCACAAGTTCTCTAAGATAAACACTGGCACGCTGTGTCAGGGGTCATTGTCTTCTGGACAGCTCCACACTGGCCTGGGGCTTTCTTTAGATGGGTGCTAGCGTTTAAGCTAGTCACGTGTCCTGTTGGTTTTCTGCAGGTCTGTGAGACACAAGTGTGCCCGTAGCCCTGTTTCTGCTGAGCAGGTGGGCCGCTGTGTCCTGGACCCACGGCAGCTTCCCTGGGCCTCGAGGGGGAGCTGGGGTCTGTGGCGCACAGGCGGTACTCCCAACCCACACATAGGCGGTACTCCCAACCCACACACAGGCGGTACTCCCAACCCACATGAGGCTGAGGGTGGAAGGTTGCCATGATTCTGAGGCCCCTAGGCTATCTCGGCCTGCCAGAGCTGCTCAGCAAACGCTCTCAAAAAGCACAAAATAAGAGAAAAAAAATAAAATAAAATGGGGATTTTTCCACCTTAGAACTTTATATACAATTTTGCTTTGTTGATTTCTTGGTCTGTTTTGTTTTCTGATTCCTGAGACATGTCTGTTTTCCTAGAGTTGGGTGTCTGACAGGGCCCCTGCATCTGTCTCATGCAGACTGGACAAGCACATCTGAGATAGTCTTAGGATTTTGAGATCCCTCTTGCGGTGTTGTAACACGAGGGCCTGCTTGTTGGGGTTTCTGTCCCGCCCAGTACCCCACAGC
>LOJH01041682.1:0-14344 GCA_001685095.1 Ellobius talpinus | reverse complement strand
AATAAACCTAGAGTCACACAGAATATTTTTAAATGACCCAAGAAGACACAAAAAGTAAAGAAAAGATCCTAAAAGGAAATACCCCCAAAACAGTATCCATAGTGGGTCTAGGAATTTGAGTACAGTTTGAAGTATTTGTCTCTTTATGTGCTTTTTATCTTACAGTTTCTCAAATTATAGTGTAAGTTCAGCTGGAGAGGAAAGGGCCTTTCACTTGGGTAATAAAACAGGTGGCTCAGTGCCTCAGAAACAAAGCCACATGCTTTCACAACCCACTACCTGTATGGCCGCAATTTCCATGTGAACATGGGTTTCTTTATTCATGTAACTCAATACAAGGTAACTGCTATAATTATATAATTATTATTATCCACTGTACCTACAGAAGAGTGCTGCTTTGTTCGTATTCATATTAATTTTCTGCTTTTTAATTGGAATAGCTACTTTGTTTTATTATAAGTAGGTAAAATAATTTAAAATATGCTATTAAATGTTTTTTATATTTGTTTACTGGTTTAAATAGGTCTGTGACTTTAACTGTTTGCCTCTGTACTCAACCACTGTACAATGGCCATCCATGTCAGCATGTTAGCAGAGCCATTTGGAGGAGACAATAGGAACTGGTAGCTGGGACATGGCAAACCGTCTGCATTGACTGTAATGTCGGGGAAGGGAACCAGCTAACAGTGGGATTTAGGAGCTAATTAAAAAATCAAGTCAGCAATGTTCCAAAACTGGAGTTCAGTTGAGCTTGCTACCATGTGGAAGGTTGTGTTCTGCTCCATTTATAGAGTTATTATTCAGATAATTTTATGAGCATGGAAACAGATCCAAGAACAGAATAGAATTGACTGAATGATACTATATCTGATTTTGCCTCTATAGGCTTATAGTGCTGATGGACTCCTGAACTAGAGTTGTATAAAGACCAAAAATGACAAAGTCTATTACTTGATGTTAAAGAATTAGGGTTTCTAATTTTGAATTTTCCTTTAAATGAACAGAGCCTTTCCAGCATTACTCTCAAAAGAGCTGAACTGCTGGCATTGGATACAGTCGATCTTCAGTCCTCATTGTAGAAGCTGGCTCTTTCTTATGACATGCTTTAAGTATTTCTTTGTAGAACAGGTCTATTCTAAAAGTTTATACAATTCAATAACTTCATGTTCATATAAATGTATGGAGGGACAAACTGAACAACTCTAGACATGACAAGACTTATTGCTGAAAAAAACCCCACATCAAGTATGTTTTCAGTCACCCTTGTATAACCATCTTTCTGCCAGATGCCATTGAAAGTTGGTTTTGCACTCTCTCTCTCTCTCTCTCTCTCTCTCTCTCTCTTTCTGTGTGTGCATATGTGCATATATATGCATAGTATTTATGTTTACAGCCTTCTTACCTATCTGTGATGCATTAGCCTGGAAATTTTATAACTATGACTCTCTCCTCTGGATTATTGAATTACTTTTCTCTAGTATTAGCATTGTGAGAGTGGCTTCTTACACAATTCCAACCTACTCCTGGGACCAACCACAGTCTAGAGAAACAGTGCTCTGGGTATAGACTGCCGAAATAAAATGATTGAATTGCTGTCAGGCCCAAAGGGAAAGCTAGTTTCTTATCAGGATATGAGTCAGAAACAGTTGAAGATTCCAGACAGTTCATTCATCCCTGCAGAGTAGACACAGAACTATAAGAATGTCTGCATTCACCCATGGATTGCACTAACTGGTTCCAGCAGAAAGACAATAGAGTCATCTGGCCATTCTTAGCATGCTGCTGCATATGTGTAGTATATTCTAGCAGTGGCTTTGAGCTGACAAAAGCTGAATGATAACCTTCTAGGCTCTGCCATTCCCTCATCTGACAATACCAAAAGATTAGACTTGCTTTTCCGTCTCCTATTTTCTTTTAGCTCCAAAGTGCTTAAGTCTCTATGAATATCTTTGAGCTGTCTATTTCCTCCTGTGATGAGGGTTTTGATTTATATTTTCCTGTGTCATTTTCAGAGTCGCATGTCTCTTGCCACACATTAGCACCACAGTATGATTTGTATTCCTTTACTAGATTTCAGATCACCTCAAAGATCTACCCTCCTTCCAAAATGCTTTCCAGATTATTTTCTTTTCCCAAGGGACCATCTCATTCAGTGACTTCCCTGACATCAGGTCTGGAAAAGTGGGGCTCTGTGGCACCAGCAAAGTAAGTTGTACTGGAGCTAAAAGAAGCAGAGCCCCTCTCTGTTATTTTCTTCTCCCTAAACTTGCAATTGGACCTGAATTGAGCTATATATTTGATAAAACCAATTTAAGAGGACATATACAACCCAGCAGAAGAGGAACTTTTTCATCACATTAAGCTAGAAAAGGTAAAGCATCAGCTTTAGCCTCCAATTAACTAAGAGAGGAATTGTTGGAATCCAAGAGCTAACTTCCTGCTGAGGTCCTGTCTAACCTGTGCTTCAAGTATAAATAACTGACAAGGAATTTAAAAAAATCACTGTAAGGGCAACAAAAAAGCTGAGGAAATTTACCTAATGAATAAGCTCTTATTAATAGCCAATCAGCCTTGGCCAGATGGATCCACTACTAGGTTTTACCAGACATATAAAGGTTTTGAACACCAATTCTTTGTAAATTATTTAATAAAATATAGAAGAATGGAACACTAACTTAATTAACACTAATTTAATGGAATCAAATTCACTTGATGATCCCAGTACTACCCTGATACCAAAACACAGTAAGTGCCTAGCAGCAATAACAAAGACAATTATAGAGAAACATGTCTGATATGTGTATCTAGCTAGCTAGCTAGCTAGCTAGCTAGATAGATAGATAGATGACCAATAGAGATCCTAGAGACTCCACTAGGAGAATCTTAGATCTTAGATCTGAGTAATTCTTTAAGAAAAACAACAGGATAAAATAATCAACATACAAAACCTAGTAGATCATATGAAAAATAAATTTGCTGGAAAAGAATTCGGGAGAAAAATCCCAGTTGTAACAACTTCAAACAATAAGAGTCTCACAATAATCCTATAAGATAGTTAAAAATTCTTTACAATGGAAAGTTTTAGACATTGAAGAAGATATTAGAAGATGGAAAGGCCTCCCATTCTTGTTGCTCATAGATAAGGCTGAATTAATATCATAAAAATGTCTATATTACAGAAAGTGATATATAGATTGAATGCAATCACCATCAAAACGTCAATGGCATTCTTTGCAGAAATAGACCAATCAATCCTGGTTTTCATATGGAAGCAAAGAAGATCCCAAATAGCCAAGGCAGTCCTAAGTATAAATAACAGTGTTTGGAGAGGACTCTCTAACTGCCTTCAATTATATTGCAGGGCCATAGTAACAAAACCCAGCATGGTACTGACACGAAAGCAGATAGGCAGGAAATTCAATAGAATAGATGGCCCAGATATAAAGCCAAGCAGTCACAGGAGCCTAAGTTTTGACAAAGATGCCAAAAAAAAATATACATTGGAGTAAAGACAGACTTCAAAAAATAATGCTGGGGAAAGTGGATATTCACATGTGGAAGAGTGAAAATAGCTTCCTATTTCTTGCCCTATTTCCTGCCCTCTATAAAAATCAGCTTCAAATAGATGAAAGACCCTAATGTGAGACTCAGAACTCTGGAGCTGTTAGAGCAAAAAGTCAGGAAAGCACTATAAGATAGAGGAATAGGCCAAGACTTCCTGAACAGGACTCTAGTTGTTCAGAAAATAACGCCAACAATTGAAAAATGGAACCTTGTGAAATTTCAAAGCTTCTGTACAGAAAGGAAAATAGCTAATCAAATGAAGAGATAGCTTACAGAATTGGAAAAAAAATCTTTGACAGCTATACATTTAACAGATGATTAATACCTAGAATATACAGAGGACTCAAAGGAATAAACAGTCAAAACCCAAACAAGCCAGACATTAGTGGGCTAATGAAATGGACAGACCATTTTCAAAAGATAAAAACACAAAGAACTATCAAACACTTGAGAAATCTTCAACCTCCTAGGCATCAGAAAAAGGTAATTTAAAACTGTGTTAAAATTCCATCCTTCCCCGGAAGAATGGATATCACGAGTGGAGAGAAATTAGACTCAGGAAGCTGCACCTACTGCTGGTAAGAATGAACATCGGTCAGCCATTTTGGGAATCAATATGGAAGTTCCTTAAAATATTAAAGGTAGACCTACCACATGACCTAACTTTACCGCCCCTGGGCATTTACTCAAAGAGCTCAATATCAACATATTAAGGAGATCTTGCATGGCAATATAATATATGTTCCTACAGTGTTCATAATAGCTAAGTAACGGAAGCAAACCAGGGGTCGAACAACACAAGATAGGGAATTATGGCACAGTGGAACTTTTCACAACATCAAAGAAGAAAGTTCTTTGCTTCATATTAAGCCAACCAATCCAATACCTGAAAGGCAATTCTCATATTTTCTCTCATATGCGTTTCCTAGATTGTGTACCGATACATAAAATCATGTGCATATATATGACACCAGAGCAGAAATGGAATTATCTAAGGGCAAAAATGAAGTTAAAAGGAGACAGGAAGAGAAAAAAAAACCACAAGAGGTTTGTGGCTTACTGGGAGAGTTACTCAACATACAACATACAGCTGTATAAAAATGTCCTTATGGAACACAATACCACGTGCAATGAATATATATACAAGGAACTATTCAGTTTATAAAGAGATCACACTGTTTCTGGGCTAGAGACCAGAAAGTGTGGTGGTCAAACAGACATGACTCCGACATTTAAATTTGTGATCATAGCTGAGTGGAGAGACTCTGGGGCTTTGGTTTTATTATCAACTTCATGTGGCATGATAATAATTGAATGGGCTTTCATTTACAGAGTTGTTACATTGCCTCGCATGATCAAGTGCTCCATTAAATTTTAACTCCCTTTTTAAGTTGCTAATACACAATATGCCTCGCAGTGTTGTTCTGTGCCTCTTTTGGTGCCGAGCAATGATGACAGAAATTAGATGCATTAATATACGAACTTACTGTAATTTATATTGGCTTTTCTCTAGGAAAGCTTACAAGGTTTGCTCGGGCTATAACTCATGCAGAGAGGTGGTAATTATCTTGATGACTGGGAAGGAACCATGTTGGGAACATCTTCCCTGAGTGTTTAGCATCTGTGGCTCACTGTACCCAGGGTTCTGGAAATACCTCCAATGTTTACCATGGATGTTTATCCTCTCTTTGCTACTTGCTTTTGGCATTTTTATTAAAAATTTAAAACACTCCTATATTTTTATTAAAAATTCCCTGCTTGCTTATGGCAAAAAACCTTGAAAATATGGGTAAGTAAAATGAAGCATGAATTATTAAAATCTACCCATGATCCTACACTGCTTTTCTGAATATTTTCTTATGGTATTACACTCAATATGGACAGGAAATGGGGTCTCTCTCATATCCATGTGGGCATTTCTTTAATATAATGCTTGGGTTGTCTTTTTTTTTTAACCAGATAGCCATGAGATTTTTTTCAGAGGAGGTACAGCCTGGGTTTTCAAATACTTTTCAATACATAGATAAATGAATAACTTACTGTATGCTATAGCCAGGCTAGCTGCTTCAAATTCTCTACTACTAATAATATCCTGTTTGAAGCATATTTGGTAATTTCTAGTAATTTTTAAAACTTTTGCATACAATAAGTATTGTACTTAAGCAAAATTCTCATGTAAGTTTACATTTTTAAATATTTATTTATTATTTTATGTGTATGAATATCTTGCTGGCAGGTATGTATGTATAACATTTGCCTGCTTGTACTTTCAGAGGCCAGAAGAGGGCATCAGATCCCCTAGAACTGGAGTTACAGGTGGGCTGTGAGCTGCCACGTGGGTGCTGGGAATGGAGCCAAGGTCTTCAGCAAGAGCAAGCACCCTTTACCACGAGCCATTTCTCCAGCCTCAAGTTTATACTTAACTGTGGAAAATGCCAGAGCTATAGAGACTAGACATTTACTCTCATTTTTGGATCATGACCTTACAAGATTAGACTTAACAGACTTTCCTCCTCAAATCACTATCCTGTTAGACAAATAGCAGGACCTATGTGTGCGGCTAGCTGAGCCTTCCTCAATGATATTATTCTTCCTACAAAAATACTCAGTCTTCAAACTAAAGAAAGGAGGACCATCATTTACACTGTGTGTGTGTGTGCGTGTACATGTGCACATTTATACATTATGTTACCACATATACACATACTATTGTGATGTGTACATGTGAACATTTATACATTATGTTACCACATATACACATACTATTGTGATGTGTGCATGTGAACATTTATACATTATGCACACCACATATACGCATACTATTGTGATGGTGACTTTAAAAAAATACAAACAGCTGGAAATGTTTGCTTTTCGTTTTCCCTAAGATTCAGTGATTTTGTTTTGTTTTGCTTTGTTTTAATCACCAACTGATTTCCTTGACTACTTCCCATGGTTTTGTAGGAAGCTGCAATCCCATTTGCCTTGAATATTCAGAGTAGGTTCAAGTCTGCTTGAGCAAGTATCACATTTAAAAATCTAAGAGCTGAGGTTGTACCTTACAGGTTGAGAGTTCACCTAGCACACATGAGGCCCTGGGTTCAATCCCTACTACCACCAAATAAATAAATAAACTCATAAACACATAAATAAAACTCCAAAGCTGAGGCTATATACCAGAATAACAAGTCAGAATTTTTGGAAGTGAGACTTAGGTTTTGTTTCTTAGGTTGCCACGACTACGATTGGCCCAGTAATTTAACAGAACAGATAGCCTTGTCTCACTGTGGTTCTAGCTCCTAGAACTGTGAAATCACTAATTAAGGAGAGCCCTGACCTCTGCAAAGGCCCTGACGGATGATCCTCCCTAGCTTGTCCTTCACTCTGGTAGCAGCTGGCAGTCCTCGGCTTCTCTCCAGCCTCTACTCTGTTCTGTTTCTATGCCCTGCCCCTCCTCTTCCTTTTTCTCATCAAGTTGTACTTGGATAAGGGGTCTATCTTAACCCAGTATGACCTCATCACTCATTTGGTTACATCTTCAAGGAGCGTATCTCTCATTCCTTCACATCCCTGAGTGGGGTGGGGAGCTAGGACGTGAGCCTACTTCTGAAGGCTGAGGGATGACACGATACAGCTCAGTAGATGAGGCTGAGGCCTTCGGTGGTTCTGGAGCACAGGAGGCAAGCAGAGAACCCCATCATTGAGAACAGTGCTTCTCGAATTGAGTGTGCTTTTAAATTGAGGATCTAGATAAAATGCACATGTTGAAGTGAGCCCGAGAGCCAGCATTTACCAAGTGTTCACGTGGCACCCATGCTATTGAAGTAGCCGAGCAGGAGTAGTTTGGCAAGGCAGGATTCCCTGCCACTTTGGCTCTGCACCACCACCCCATGTAACGATAGTTTCATGTAATATGCATACATCCCTCTTTGAATAGAATACCTACCTGTTAGCAACCTAGAACCCCACCTGCCTTAGACTGCATGTGTACCTGTTTAAACAACGTAACCAAGTAACTCCCAGTAGCAGGCCCTTGGCACTGCCTGTTTCTGTTTGAACATGTCCTGTCACACATTTGGGGACTATGAGCAATGGGCTAAGACTACCTAGATGAGACTGCATTCCCAAAGGGAATTTGAGAAGCACTACACCCTGCTTAACTGCTATGCTATATAACTACCCAAGGATTCAGTTATTGCTGCTTCATAAACTGGGCTACAGTAGGTCACCCCTTGCCCTTCAAAAGTACTTTAGGGAGAACCCCTTATCTATCATCTTATGTCTATATATAATTGGGTAAACACATGATTAAAATAAGATGTATTATGGGAAGGGGCATGCCTAGCCAGCAAGATCTATGTAACTCAAGCCTGCCAGTCAAAATGTAGAAGCATCTGAACTACGCCCCTAATAACTAAACTCCCCCAACTTGCACCCCAATAATAGGAAGCCCCAAATAGTAACTGGGGCCCTTAAGTACCTTTATGAGGCCCACTGTCAGTCTTGACTAAGTGTCTTGCTTTAGTCTGCACTATCTCGTCACTCCGAATAATTATTTAAACATCTTTGCAATCCCTTATTTCATTCTCGAATAAGATGTCAAAAACCTAGAAACAGCCACCCAGACCCCAACCACCCATAACATTGTGTCTGCACCTCGAGTAAGGCCCTCAAAGGCTTTGTGATTTGCTCCGTGGCTCCACCTCTGTCTCTTAGGCTCAGGAACCAGCATCTATTTCTAGCAGAGGGAAGGAATTCATTTATCCTTCTAACGTTACATGGCTCAGCCTATGCTTCCTCCATGCCTACCTTCCCAAATGAGTGTGTGTATCTAATAGACAACATATTTATCAGTCTTTCCACTTGCTGTATAGTTTTTAGCAGAACTTTTATCCTCAGGCTAAAAAAAATTTAAATCACATTTAAACAGAACAAAATGCAGCCTTACTAGAGATAGAAATTGATAAGAACAAACCCTGCTGGGATTTGTTTCACATGGCCTTCTAAAATAACTTGAAACTTCTCTAGCTGGGATTAAAAATAACGAAGAGGCGTACTCGCTGGGCACAACAAAGGCAAAATAAAATAACATTTTGACAGATTCAGGTTTTTTTCTGTTGGATCACAAATGCCATTTTCTTTTATTTGACTCCTCTCTGGAATTTAATCAGAAACCATCTTGTGGATTTATTTAAACAACTTTGGCCAATTAAGGAGAAAGGTAGACTTTGCAAAAGACTTGAAGGGTGCCTGGCATTATTATATTTTTTAGTTAGGTTGAAATATGACTTAGAAAAATGAAGAACAAAAGGTTCTCTCCCTTAATTTTTTATTTTGCAATATGTCAACTCTAAAAAAGTACCACATACACTTCAGCTAGAATCTCCAATCATTAACATTTTTCATTTTCTGCCTGTTTTCCATTTGCAGTTTTGACAAGTCACATGAATATTGCACACGACATATCCCTTCTCATGTGAATATTAAATCAATGCACCCATGAGCAAGAACTTCTTCCTAACAAACCCCAGGGCCTTGATCACGCCCATGAAATCTAATGTAAATAACACTATCCAAAAGGCAGTCCATCAAAGAAAAGGTTTCAATTCTCCCTATGTTTTCTTAGTAGTTGAGGTTTTTATTCTTCCTTCTTCCTTTGAATTATTATTCTGATCAAGGTAAAACAGGGTTTACTTATTTCATCAGGTTTTATGTTCTTCCTTTATTTATTTTTTAAATTTTATTTTATGTGTATGGTTGCTTGCCTGCAATTATGGACATGCACCACCTGTATGTATGTACATGTACCATGTACATGCCCATTGACTGGGGAGGTCAGAAGAGAGAAGCAGATCTCCTGGAACTGGCATTACAGATAGCTCCTAGCCACCACGTGGGTGTTGGGAAACTCAGGCCTTCTGTAAGAGCAACAAGTGCTCTAAATGTCCGAATCATATCTCCAGCCTGTCTCCTTGGTTTCTTTCCTTGTCTTAGTAATTAATATGTAATTGCAAGATGATACTCTGAGATCATCTGGATTTAATACATTCATACTAACTACTTAAGCCTCAATAGATGCTTTCAACTCAATATTACTGGAAATTGCAGAATACAGACTTTCCGTTTTATCATTGCTTCTACTGGCCATAAGCGATGTAGTATCCTTTCGTTGAGATCTTCCCCACCTCTCTCTATGTTTTATAGTCCCTATAACCTTATGACTCTTTCAATGTGCTGATCAATTATACTCATTCTCTTCATTTTAGTGTTTATCTCTAATTTGGCCTGCATATGCTAGCTCCTGCTCCTCTTGTATGTTTCCTGATCGTTGTTGGGTTTTTTTTTTTTTTTTGCTATAACACAGGCCTTGAATGTTTCCCCATTTCCTACCTTCGTACCTGGAATGGGAATTGGGAAGTCTAGAATGGAGAATGGTGCTCATTAGCAAAGACCTGGCTGCTTATCATGTCCATACTTAAACCTTTATATGAACAATGCATAAGAATTATATTTGAAATGATGATATTTACAATTTTATATTGATGTCTTATTTTCCCTTTGCTCCATGGTGTGCTTATGTTTTACTTCTCTGATTGTAAAAATCCTGGCTCCCAAATCATTAATATATCTAAGTAATTTGTTCTGTCTTATGGTCTATACAAAGTGATGTCATAATTACCAAATCAAGACTATCTTGGTCAACAACCAACTAAAAGACTCCATGATATCTTTATAAACCCTTTTTGTGTTTGTTTCATTTTAATTGAGATAATTGTGGGTTCACTTTCAGATGTAGCAAAGTATTTAGATCCACTGATCTCTTGACTCAGACTTTGCCACTGGTAACCTCTTGAGAACAAGAATTGAGCATCATCCAGGATTTAGACCGCCTACCATTCTGTGACCCTCTACCCAGGTTTTCTGTATTCCTGTGCACATGTTACCTATGGTCTGTACATTGAATCCTATATAGTACTCTTATCCTTCTGGCAGAATCACTCAGGTCCTCTACTACAGTGAAGATGCTCATTTAGTCCGCGTCCCACGATCCATCCAATGGCCCTTATCACCCTCTCCCCACTTTCAGCCTGTATCTCTTACCCCTGGCAGTCACTCTACTATTCTCCTCAGAATTCTTGAATGCTTTTTGTGTTACCTAACAATGGAGCTCAGGCCCTTATTCTTGCTAAGTAAACTTTCTGCCACCAAGCTGTATCCCCAGCACCCTATTTTTCACATTTTGCCATTCCATGAAGTTATATTAATGGTGTCACACATTACCCCTCCTCAGCTTGATTCTCTCCTCAGGAGAAATGCTACAAGATCTAGTAAGTCTCAGTATCATATACTGAGAGTAAGATAAGTATCATATCTCTCTGCTCCAAGAAGCACTTCAAGAGTATAGGGGCCATTGTGTGACTAGCATCTGGTACCTCCTTAGCATCATTTCTATGTTTAGAAAGTATCCCACTAATGACATACAAAGTTACAGTTTTGTTCTTTGTAGTTATGCTATAAATCCACCAGAAAGTTAAATTTACTTGATTTTCTGCACTTAATATTTTAGTTTGTGATATAAATATATTTTAGTTTAACTTTATGGGAAATTGTTTTGCTATAACATTAAGAAGTTAAAATTTTGTAAAAGATCATAATCAGAGAAGTCAAACACAATGGGATTTGATTAATCCTTTATTTCCCTGCTATGTATATTTCACAGGCAATATTTCTTACTAAATTTTTATTGACTTTTCATACTTTGGGCAAAAAAATATGTAATACATACCAATTTTAATTATTTCCTTTATTTCTTTCACAGAATTGTCATAAACTTTTGCCTGAATAATTTTTTGCAACTCTTGTATTCTATTTTAGCTAGTTCTGTTCTTAGGTACTGTTTCTTCCTAGTCATTTTCCAAGTGAAAATCAACATGATGTGTAGGAGTTTTTCTACAGAAGATAAACATTCCACTCACACGCTTTCAATAATTCAACACAAAGTTGGTAACATCTTAAGAATGAATTATACCCATTCCTTCTTATCAGTCATGACAGGAAGTAAAAGACCTAGGTCCCTCCAACTCTCTTCACCCCATTCTACTCTTCCTGTCTCCTAAACGTATGAACCATGTGTTCTGAAACTCCTGATCTGTTGTCATCAGATCTTCCTCCTCATCAGGACCTCACCCTGAAAACTCCTTCACTTCTTGTTCTAGCTGAGTCTTGTTTCCACAATCTTCATGCCACCGAGTCTGGAAGGCAGATGTATTCCCCTGATTTTTCCAAGGTTGTTCTGTCTTCTTACTTAAACCTGCCAGAATTGGACAATCTTTGCCTGTTCTCACTGGCACCTCTTCTTGGTGCAGCTCTCTATTTCCCCCATTTTGGGGTCCTATTCCATCATTTTATTTTTCTTATCTTTTTGAGTTGCCATTTTAACAAAAAATAATAGAGATTAAATCAGTATTTAAGTATACACTATGCTTGTACATGGACTTAGTGCTATTATTGGCCCATCACTTAGACTGTATTTTGTTATTTTTAAAAAAAACTGAAATAATGAGGATAACTGTCAGATTAATTTGGACATTTAAACCATGAAATGGTATTCAAATTAAAGTACAGAAAACTGATGTTTATTTGAATATTGCATCATAGCAATAAGATAGTTGATTGAGATAAGCAGAAAAATTAGAATATGAAGAGCTGCCTGCATACCAGTACTGTTTTTTTCTTTATTGGTACTGAAAAACAATGCAAGAAATTGATGAAAAGTCAGAGGTGAACACAGACAAGCAAATGAAATTAACTTTAGGTTCTGATTATTCTTAAAACATATGTTTGTACATATGCTTGAAATTATTGATTGGTATTTCACAAAGTCTGATGAAGGAGTTTTCAATGTATTAAAAAACTATTCAGGAAATTTCTGGTCCTGAGAATTCATATTGATTTGGAAAAAATATTTTTATTTCTTCTCTGAAGAACTGATTCAGTAATATCTACACCAGTGAGATTTCTATATCATAAATTAGCCTGAACATTTCTTCTTGATTAAATATGACAGAGATCTGAGTCCCAATTGGCTACTACAGAGCCATCTTACCAGATTTAAATTGCTTCTTAGCTTGAAACTTTTTGAGATATGTGATATTCAAGGTTATAAATTTTGTGTATTTATTCCAGAGGGTTGTTGGGTTTTTTTTTTATATTGTATCGGGATATGAGCTTAATCTATTTTAAATATTTGTTGGGCAAAGTAAAGAAATGTAAAATGTTATGAAAGACCTTCCTACTTCTCACTGCAAAACAGATTAGGGGTTTCTGATTGTAGTCTCTGCTTCACACTGAGTGCAAATACACACAAATTGGTGCATAAATCCTTAGTGTCCTCAAGCAATACAGGAAACCCTGAATTCCTTTCTCTCTCCCGCATAAGACAGGCATGATCAATATAAATTAATGACTTCATTTGGGGCTTTATAAACAGAACTGAAAATTGACAAAGCCAATATACATTGCCTCACATTTCAAACTTCGTACAAAGGCAACCAACTATGCATAGCAACATAGTTTCTATTAGCCTCATCTTGAAGTGGTTAAAGGCAGTTTTTAGCTCTTACATCCCGAAAAATGTTGCCTGAGACCTTAACTGTTCCCCAAGATAAGTATTACTACTCTGGGATCAAGATATTTCCTTGAATTGGGGGATAAAAGAAGAACATGGGATGACTCCAGGGTTAAGCTGTGAGCTTAAGGTGGACTTGATGTTACTTCTTCATGTAGGATTTTGTTGTTCATCAATGAAATGGAATGAAACCTCTATCCAAATTAATTTGGTGATTAAAAATATTATTAGTTCTGTACTTAGAAGAAAACAGAGAGATATCTGGTGCCAGAAATGTACATCATCCCTAGTGTATGAACTCCCAGGGAATAGGACCTATAAACTATATGAAAAACTCTGGTCATATGCAGTGTGGCTTTCCTTCCTGAGTATGACCTTTGTTCTTAGATGAATACTTTTAAGGTAGATACCAGGATTATAAGCTGAACAACTCCAGGGAAAGCAGGAGTTTTCTCCTCTGTTAGGATGAAAAGCATCTTCCAGTACCATGAACTCTAGTCAAGGAGGGTGAAGTTTCTAGTTTGCCATCAGCTCAGTTTTTCCATGTTAAATGACTTAAATAAATGTTATTTTCATCAATAAAGACTTATTTCCAGGTCATGGAGGATAATCAAGAGCCTTGTCAATAGCCCATGATAATTTTTGGAGGGGTGTCTATGGGACTGCTTTGACCAATGACTCTACAACTTGTAACCTACTCCTGGTACTGGAGATTGTATCTAGTGGTATAAAACATCTAGTTGGTGCATTGTCCCTTCCATTACTGCTATAAAGCTGTATGACACAGAGGCCCTATGGTGGTTTGAAAGAAAATAGCCCCAAAAGAGAGTGGCACTATTAGGAGGTATGCCCTTTTTGGAACAGATGTTGTTTTGTTAAAAATAAGCATGTCTCCTATTGAGGTCTCCTATGCTTAAGCTACGTCCAGTGTCTCAGTTCACTTCCTGTTGCCTGCACAAGAAGTAGAACTCTCAGCTACCTCTCCAGCACCATGTCTGTCTGCACGCCACCATATCCTGCCATGATGATAATGGACTGAACTGCTGAAACTATAAGTCACCCCATTAAATGTTTTCCTTTACAAGAGTTGCCATAGTTATGGTGTGATGTAGGTGGGTCATCTGTCTATATGTTACTTTCATTGGTTAATAAAGA
>LOJH01041680.1:0-14344 GCA_001685095.1 Ellobius talpinus | reverse complement strand
TGGCTTTTGTTGTCTCCAGTGAGAAGTCAGGTATAATTCTGATAGGTCTGCCTTCATATATTACTTGGCCTTTTTCCTTTGCAGCTCTTAATATTCTTTCTTTGTTCTGTATGTTTAGTGTTTTGATTATTATATGGCGAGGGGACTTTTTTTTTGATCCAGTCTATTTGATCCAAGCAAGCTTCTTGTATCTTCATAGGGATATCTTTCTTTAGGTTGGGAAAGTTTTCTTCTATGATTTTGTTAAATAAGTTTTCTGTGCTTTTGAGTTGAACTTCAAAGCCCACCCCGGTGACACACTTCCTCCAACAAGGCCACACCTCCTAATCTTTCTAATACTATCAAAGAGTTCCACTCCCTGGTGACTAAGCATTCAAATCTATCAAGCCTACGGGGGTCATTCTTATTCAAACCACCCCAGCACCCAAAAAAAGTGTTGCTAAGGAATAACTGCATTTCCATACTAGGATTTATTGATTTATATGTTTCCTTTGTGGAACTGGGGACTGAACCCAAGGCCCTGGGCTTGCCAGGAAAGTGTTCTGCAACCCAGTTGTAACTTAGCTACTGTCGTGATTGAGGGTCTGAGATGCCAAGAAATTTATATAGCTGGTTCGATTGTAGAAATATTATATTTAAATACTGTGTAATGATCGTGTTAATAGATCATTAGTAATTAATAGTAAATAGTTAATAGTAAAGGACCTGTTTTCTTCTGCCATTTCCTTAACCATCTCTTCCTTTTCAAGTGATTGCCTGTGCTTCGCTGATTTCTATAACCAAGCTGGAATGGAATCCAAAAGAAAAGGTAACCACTTATCCTTGGTACAGTTGCTGAGCCTGGGTCAGTGAGCCTGCGGCTGTTGAATCCTAGGAAGAGTCCCTGTCCTTTCTTAGAATGGGCTGGAAAACGTTGAGTCAGTGTGACTTGGAATCAGCTTACTGTGTGCATGTGAGAACTAGCTCCAAAAGACAGTGTGGAAGCAAACTTAGGAACAGGAGCAACTGGCCATTTTGTACTTCTTGAGTCCAAGGCAGCTGCTGATCTACAGACTAGGATAAGGACTCCAGAACTATGCTGGGTGGGGAAGAAGCTCAGTGGTAGAGACCAGTGTGCGTTCATACGTGCGCATGCACACATGCACGCGTACACACAGGTACACACACTGGAGGACATCATGACAGATAAGCAACTCCGGGTGTACTTCAATCTTCAGCCACTAGGTGGCAGTGTTCCACCACCGCTCAGCAATCAACCGCAATCAACCGCTCAGCTGGGCTCAACAACCATGCCCTTAGGCTGCTGGAAAGCTGTTAGCTTCCATTTTCTATCTGAAAGTGTGAAAAGGAGGAAGGCAGGATGGGTGGCTCCTGCTTGTGATGCCAGGACCCCAAAGACTGAGGTAGAAGGAGCATGACTTTAGGACCAGCCTGGGCTACATAGGGAGACCTTGTAGAGCATTAAAAAAAGAGCGTAAAGGTAGGGTCTGGTTTTCTCTTTACTGTGCCACCCAGATGTTGCCTTCTGCTTCCAGTGTCAATGGCTGCAGTGAGAACCTTTAAACCAATTGCCTGGGTAGAGTCACAGTTAGGCATTGCCCTGAACTTCCACGGAGTATGTCCTACCCTTCCCTATATACTATGGCTTACTTGATGGGGAGGGGAGGGTAAGAATTACAGCTCCTTGTCATTCATGCAGCTTAGTTAGTCTGCATTTACACGTAAAGTGGAGAAATTGGGACTCTGGTCCGGTACTCTCTCAGTATCATAAAGCCTCACCATTTTTGTTTAACACACACTGACACACACACTGATACACACACATATTGATACACACACATACACTGATACACACACACTGATACACACATACACGCTGATAACACACACACACACACACACACACACACACACACACGCTCTATAGCACAGCTGTCTAAAATCGGTTCTCTACTTCTATTATGTGAACTCAAAAGACCAAACTCAGGTCATTAGGCTTGGCCAAGCTGCCTTTTACCTGGGAACTGGTCTTGCTGTCTGCTTAAAAATTTTAAGTAACTATTTGTGTTTTGCCTTCACGTATGAATATACACCATGCCCATGCCTGGTGCTCCCCCTTGGAGGCAGAAGGGGCTTAGGATCCTCTGGGGCAGGAGTTACAGACAGGTGTGAGCCATGCAGGCACATGACTGGGAACAAACCCCAGTCCTCTGCAAAGCAGCCAGGGGCTCTTACAGACTGAACCATCTCTCTAACCCCTTGCCCTCTGCTTTTCTAAGTTTTCTTCATTGTCCGGGGATGATCTGGGATAGGGCAGGACTCCTGCTGCTGGTACCAAACATTAGTGGCCACTGTTCTCTGCCTCTAATCAGGCTGGCCAGAGCCATCTCACTTGTGACCTTGGGTGAAAACCGTGCATGGATGTGAACATCTGTAGAGGTGCTTACTACAGCGAGACACACACCCTTTAAATCTCTGTGGATGCGAAGAAAGTCAAAGAAAAGAGCTGCTGCCCTAGAACTGACCTGTTTACTTGACATCACAGGCCTCAAACCAAGTGTCTACGGGGTTGGCATGTGAGTTGGTAGAATGCAGATGAAGGCAAAAAAAAACATAGAATTGAAGAAGGCTTTTAAGTGAACGTACAGCAGGAAAAAAGCAGATGACCATACAATACCCACCCACACAGACATGGGAAATACACACCCCAACAATACAAAATGTTCAATCCCCAACAATCCAAAAAAATAAAAAGATTACAAATAATAAACTGAAGTAAAACTTAATAGAATCCAAAGAAATGGGATGAGTTGAGGAACCACAGGCTTTGACCTTCTGCATCTCAACTGTCTGGTTCATTATCTCTCATCTCCAAGCACAGCTGGGTTCGGAGGCCCTGATTTGGGCTTCTGTCTTCCCCGAAGGGAACTTTATTCGATGGGTGTCTTGCTGCTGGCGTTTGCTGTGCAGCTGCATTTTCTTATGGTGCTGAGCAGAACTGGTTGCACAATTAACACCTACAGGAGCAGAGAGACACAAAACCCAGCGGGATGCCGGGCTGGCCTGATCTTGCCTGCATTGCACGCACTCATTCTTGGGCCATCCCTGGGGGCGCCCACAAGACCCTTCCTTGTGCCCTTCAACTACGGGGTCCCCAGGGAAGGGCAACCAAATTAAATCAAGCTCTAATTTTCACTGGGACTCAAGTGCTTTGAGGTCTCAGCTGTTCTGTGGTCCTTAATCTACCTAATTTTGAATTCATGTACATTGAGTCTTCAAACAAGAAGCGAGAGCCATATAGAACTTTGGGCACGTTTGCGCGTTCCCATCAGCCCCCTGCTGGTCTCTGAGCTCTCGCCATGAGTCTTTGCCCCTGGCATTTCCTCACAGTCACAGTTTATGTTCACTGGGCAGCTTTTTCCTCTGGTCCTGATTCTCTCATATTTCAGGTGATTTCCTTCGGACGAGCCTGCTAGGCTAACCTCTGTTTCTTTGCTCTCACTGCTAGGATTATGTATATCACGTAGTGAGCGCCATCTGTGAATGGATCGTGGCCTTTGGTTTTATTTTCTATTTCCTAACATTCATCCAAGATTTCCAGGTAAGGATTCATCAACTCAAACGTTCTATGAGTCTGTGACGATTAGGATTAGTAAAAACTTAGAAAAGTTCTTGCATTTTGAAAGACATTCCCTTTTAATAATGTGTGTGTTGGGGGGGCTTGTGTCCCACACAACTTTATTAGCTTGTTCCCAAAGGGGGATAGATCAGATTACATCTCTAACTGGTCATAACTGGTGAAACGTTGTGCTACCTGCTGTTCGAGGCTCAAAGTCCTGTCTGTGTTCAGGTAGATCTCACTAGTTCCAAAACCCCGAAAATATGACTGTGTAAAAAACTTCGTGTCGTTGAAAAGACAAGAACTTAGCATGTTTGACCACAGGGAACAAGTGAGTCATTGGTCAAAATGATGTACAAAGCCAAAACTCCTTTGGGGCTCAATTCAAGCATGGCGCAATAGTAGGGTCACCTCTTAGGGGGACGAGAGCATCTGAGAATGTCAATAGCTAACATGGGAATTGCTTCCGTCTCTGGTGTCCTCCCCTCCCTCTCTGTAGAGCGTCACCCTGAGGATATCCACAGAGATCAACGATGACTTTTGAAAGCCTGGGTGTCCTGTCTCACTCAGCAAATGTCACAAACAGTTTCTGGAAGTGGCACAGAGGACAGAGGGGCTTGGGTGTCGCCCTCATCAGGACATATCTGTGGCACATCCGGGACTTGAATTCCATTAAGAATTTCTAGCAGTTGTTCTATTTACAAAGGTATGTTTTCCTAGAGAATGTTCAGCATCTATGACACTTTAGTAATATTTTTATATTTTCTAAGACACTCTTATATATATATGGACAAATTCATATGCAGAAAAGAAAAAATTTCCATTTTGTGGAAAATAGGGGATTATTTTTGTATAGACTCTTTAGACTTTTTATGTATGATCGGTGAAAATACACTAAGTGAAAAAAATCTTAAGTTTAATACTTTTTTTTTAAAAAAAGAAGAAGCCAAATCAGGACATAGTCACTTTAAAATTTTGCTTTTTGAAAAACATAATGAGCTGCACACATTTTCATCCCAAGAGCAGTTACACAATCAAATTCATAGTGATTATATACCCTAATGGTAAAGATAGAGTTAATAAATTAATACTAAAGCACTCTGATTTTTGGTGCTTTAGACACAACGTTTTTACAGTCAAGGCTTCAAAACCCATTTACTATGCACATTAACCAAGCAGTGTAGAAGACCTCAGTCTGGAAATTCAGCCTCCCTGGCTGATTTGCTTCCCCCACAGGGCCACAGTGAAAGCTTTGGGCTGCTGTTAACTGGTGGCGCAGGAACTCATTCCTGGTAGGATGGGCTCAGGATGGCAGCTTAGAAATGTCAAAACTGCCCTTCCCTGGGAGGGACTGGGCCTCAGGAATGAGACTTGTTAGCTTCCCTGTAAGCCAGTCAGAGAGAACGCAAATCCAAGACAGGGGAAAGGAGGGGCGACTAGAAACTCAGGTGCAGGCTGCATTTATTGCTCCGCTCAATGCCTGTGGCCGCTGTTCAGTGCACATGATGTGGAAGGTGTGTCAGGCCTTTGCCTAAGCAAGGTCTGCAGACTAAAGAAAATGCCAGCTGTTGTAGAGAAGACATGGCCTTGGAGGTGCTGATGAGATCCCAAGCCCCCTATCTCAGTCTGGGAAAGTGGAGCTGCCTAGGGCCTAGCAGCCCTTTTGGGCAGCCTTGGTGAGGGGACTCCTGGGGATCCAGAGGCAGGCAAGTGCTGAGTCCTGCGTGGGTGAGCGTCAGCAGACACTTCTGCCATGATGTCTTGTGTGTCCTCAAGCGTGGAGGGGTGGAAACTGCCGACTGTTTGTGATTCCGCTGTAATACAATGCCACATTAATCCCGGGACACAGAGACAGTGGCCTTTCATCATTGAGAAGAGAAAGGGGAGCCGACACCTTTCCCGTGGGAACTGTGGTTGACTGAATCCATGCTGCTCTTGGCTTTGAGCAGGAACATTGTCGGAACTTCCCAGAATACAGGCGGCTCTCTGCATGTTCACTGGAGACCCCTGGGCACTCACTCCTTCAGGGCTGAACATGTGCCTTAACCCAGAGTTCAACACAGTGCCTTCTGGCGCACAGTGGGTGCTTAATAAATACCCACTGAATGTATGCGTGTGTAAACGAATGAACAAATCCGGCAATGACTGGGGATGTTTGAGGTGCTGTCTCACAGCTTTATTTACTCTAGCTCACTAGTTATTCTGATGTCAACAGCTAGGCTGTGCTACCTAGTAACGTTGTCCATTTTGCTTTGTGTACTGTTCACACATTCCAATTGTTTGGGCTTCGTGATTTGGTGACAACTCTCCTTTGGACAGATACCACAGCAATTGTTACATGGGCTAGACCTGTCTTGGCAAACCAAGAAGGCCCCAAATCACCCCATTCTGCAGATTCCATGCAACTTCTAATGTTATCCCCATTTTGGTATTCTTTTTCATTTCTACAAATGGTGTATTTCCTTGGAACTTCAAGCCTAAGAAGGTAAAATAAAAATATTTCTTTTATTCTAGTCATTTGTCTTTGTTATAAAATGTCCCCTGGGTGCTCTGACGAAGTAGTTATCTGGGCTGGTTCCAGACAGTTGGGTGTTTGTTCCAAGGGTGTGGCTGGGTCCTACTGATGCAGTGCGCAAGGGGCTGCCCGAACATGAAGTCCCAAGTTTGGTACCCTAGCACCCACATAAAGGCTACGTGCCCTGGAGCCCCAGTGCTGGGAGGGGCCAGGATATAGGAGGATGGTTGTGACTGGCTGGTCAGAAGAGGTCACCTAGCAGAACTGGCGTTAGGAACTGCAGCAGCATCAGAAGGTGTCACTGGGACCCTCGCTACTGCCTCTTGGTCAGTGTTTTCCCGCAGCCCCTCCTCTGGAGGAGTGAGGAGGGAGTTTAGAACTCCCAGGCCTGCCAACTATTCTGAAGAGGAGAGGGGCTTGTCTAATAAATGATTCCACCCAAAGCTCATATTTGAAACATGTTGCCCTGATTGGTTAGCATGGGTCACGTGTCTGGGACGGGTTTGCTCCGATTGGTCACATGTCTACTGGGGAAGGAGAGGTCGGCATCACCCAAAATCCCTGGGTTGATGCTGGGTAAAGCTACCTTCAGAAAGCTGTAGAAACAGGCCTTGGACAGGTTGAAAAAAAAAGAAGCCCACTTACTTGAGAGCAAATCAAGCTATATAAGCTATATTCACTAATAATCTTTTCAGATAAAAAAATAAAAGCAAGCCATTTCAGTAACACATATGCCTTTTGTTAAGATGTAAGCCGTGGCTCTTATGTCTCTATCTAACCTCTATGAAGCTGACTAGGCTAGAATCACGTTTTTCAGATAAGAAAACCAGCAGAACGGTCCAGCGACCTGCGAGCCGTCTCCAGCCCCATGGCGACAGACTCAAGTCCTGGACTCTGTTTTTCCTGTCTTCTGTTCAACTGAGCCCTTTTGTTTTCCCTCTTAACACTAACAGAGGATTCCACAGAAATTGCAAATTGCAATTTTATAAACCAAATTAAGTACATCAGTGCCGAACTGTGTTTGGGTTTCCCAACATCCCTTACATGTGGCATTGTCCCATGTTCCCATTTTCTCCCCCTCACTTGGAGACCCGCTGGTCTGGAGTTTGGGCCTGGAATGAGGAAAGGGGAGTGGTGGGGGGGAGATAAGTGGTCTCCCGCTCACTCCCCCTCCCTGATTCTGGCAAGCCGTTAAGCCCAGCTGTCTCCCCACACACATACTCTCGGTCTGGCTCCGAGTGCCCCACATTCTCCAGCCCAGAATGTCATGCATCTGCATCATGTTGGTTGCACAAGACAGCAACCGCACTGAAGCCCGGAGGGGAAGCTGCTGGCTCCCTCTGGTCACCCCCAGCAGATCCGCGTTCTAAACTGAAGGGCAACAGAACCCCAGGCTCGTAATGGAGATGGCAGCGACCTCCGAAGTTGACGCTTGGAAAGGGCTGGAGGAGACACCAGCAATGTGTGAGGCTGAGGCCAGGGTGCCCAGAGTTGCTGGGAAGCCTGTGGTGCAGGCATTCCCTCTCAGGAAGCAGTTCTGTCTGCCGCCCAAGCCCCAAGCGGGTTCCACCTCTGTTCTTATCAGAAGTGGATTGTTGCTCTCTGGCAGGAATCCATTTTAGATTCATTTTTTAAAATTTGAGACAGGATCTGGTCCTGTAGGCCAGACTGGCCTGAACCAAATTTGCTAGCCAAGTCCTTAAACTTGAAGCAGTACTCCTGTTTCAAGGTACCCAAACTCAGAAATTACAGGTGTGAGCCACCAGACCCAGCTCAAGATACATTTGACATTTACCTATAAGACTTCTGACACAATTAACCCGGGATTCTACCAATCACAGTTCTTTTTTTTTCTTTTTCAGAATGAGGTTGGATATTTATTTAGTGGATTATGGAGGGGACAGGAAGAAGGGGAGAACAGAGAGGCAGAGAGAGAGAAATAGAGAGAGAGGTAGTGGGGAGAGACAGAAGCTGCCTCTTCGAAAGGAAGACAGAAAAGCCAATGACAGTTCTGTGGCCTGCTGTTGGGTCACTCTAAGGGTAGAAAAGAAATTCCAAGATAAGTGGGGTTTGGTCACCTATACTTGAAGTCCTTTGAGCCAATTGCTTTAACATTTTAAGTAAACAATGTTTTACTGATTGAAGTCTTATTCAGGTTACTCCTATCCCTAAAGATAACTACTTTAAAAATTAAATCTCAGCCCCAAGAGGGGAGGGAGAGGGAGTGGAGACAAAATCCCGCCCACTCATAGCTGGGAATTACTGGCAACTGATAGCTCCGGGAGAATAAGAGCCAGTTTTCTCTAGGAGTGTAGACCCTGGTGAGTCACACGACCTTCATTGGAAGGCCATGTCCCCAAGAATATAGGGGTGCACAAATTGGATTTGAGGGGTGAGAAGAAAAGAAAGTTGGGTGCCTAGGGAGGGGAGGGGTGAATCAGGGGGAGGTAGGGGATGGGGTGAATATTGATCAGAAACTAATAAAAATAGTTGTGGTCATTTTGCAATGAAAAGGGATAACAGAAAAGACTTTAAAAATAAACTATAACTTGTATTGGGTGGGGGGTGCTCAGCGCATGTTGGAATCAAGGGGTGACTTTGAATATTGATCCTCTCCTTATACTATGGGATCTGGTGATCAAACTCTCTTTGATCCACTGGCCTATAGTTACTTCCATTACTTTTTTTTAAACATAAGCAAAACGAAACATTTCTTAGTTTTCTCCTTTAAATGTTTATCTCAAGCACAGAAATTAAAACTATGCTTCTAAATACTGCTCTGAGCCTGCTTTCCCTTGATTTAGCAATGTATCTTGGAGATATGTTTGTTAATACAGCTAGGTCTTCTTGGGGGGTCGTTTGCAGCAGAGAGCTGTGTGGCACAGATGGCCTCTTTTTTATTTTCTTAAGATCTAAAGTGTGTGTATATGTGAGCATCCATGTGTGGGTGCTGAAGTGGTCGGAAGAGGATGTCAGACTCCCTGGAGCACTCGACTGTAGCAGCATAATCTTTTCTTTCTCTACCCCTCCCAACTCCCCAGCACCATATATATATATATATTTTGATTACATATACAATGATACATATTATATGGGAATGAGGAAGGAGAGGGAAAGGAGAGAAGAGGACAGATGAGAGAGGAGAAAGGAGAGGAAGGGTGGAGCTTACTTAAAAACAATCAAGCCAGGAATGATGGCTACAATAACCCCAGGATTTGGGAGGCCGGCTTAGGAGGACCATGAGTTTGTGGCCAGCCTGCTTTTCATAGTGAGTTCTAGACTGGATATGTAATGAGATTTTGTTTAAAAAATCAGAATAGTGGCATTTTTAACACAGAAAATAATAATTATGACTTAGGTACTTTAGTTGGTCAATGAGAGCAAAGAGTTTGGGAGACTGAATTCTCCAAGGAGAAAATCTTGAGGTTAAAGTTTTGTCATCAGCATTAGTTACTTTTACATACAGTTGGGGCGAAGTAGTGGCAAACACAACTTTTTAAAGGAAGGGTTTATTTGACTCACAGTGTGAGCGGAAGTCGCAGTGGTAAGTTGATGGTGGTTGGAACACGAGGCGGCTGGCCACATGCCGTCTGTAGTCAGGAAGCAGAGAGTGATGAAACATGGTGCACAGCCAGTGCTTGGTCACCTTTCGATGAAGTCTGCTATCCAAACCCACAGAAGGCTGCCATCCACAGTTAGGATGGCCATCCCCCTTAATTAACACAATTGGCAAACTCTCACAGATGTACCCGGGAGTTTGTTTCCATGGTGAGGCTAAACCTGTCATGCCAACAATCAATAGAAACCATAGCAGTTATCACAGGCACAAAAATAAAATTCCGCCCTTCCTTTGGAATAGTTGATGTCAGCATGACCAAATGACTGAGAAAATATGATGCACCAGTGCAGGGCATGATAGCACGTACCCGTGATCCTAGCACTAGGCAGGATGAAGCAGGGGATCTACAGCTTGAGGTCAACCTGATCTATATAGCAAATTCAAACCAGCCTGAACGACAGAGACTCTAACTGGAGAAAGGAAACGCTGGAGCCATAGCTCAGTGTAGAACAAGCTTGGCGAGTACAAGGCTCTAAACTTGATCCCCAGCACCACAGAACTGCAGCGTGATATCAGAGACACACACATATACGCAGTGTGTATTAGAGACACACACGCATGCACAGCCCCATTCCTGTCTCTGTTCCCTTAATTGCAGCGTCAACACAGCAAGACATCTAGATTTATTTGAAATATCCTCTCGACGGATATAGAAAAGGACTCAGGGTAAAGAGAGAGAGGACAAATGACTGATCAGAATGACCAAACTGTGGCTGGGAGATGTGAGCTCCTACTTCCGTTTTTGGCATTTTTGGAGATCTACTTACACTTTATTATTATTATTATTTGAGAGACCTGTGCTCTTTGTAAGAGCAGCCCCTCATCACACAGCTGTGTGAGTCACGTTTCATCCTGATGACCAAACGCCCGACAGGGTGGCTTGAGGAAGGGTCTATTCTGCCTTTCTGTTTCAGAAGCGTCACCTCATCCTGATGGTAGAAGGTGGGGGCCTTCCTCATCTTGTCACGGTTGGGTAAGCAGATACCAGAAAGACCCAGAGAGCTGTAGCTGTAGAGCTGTTTTCCCAATGACTTCCTCTCTTCCGCCACCTTTCGATGACGCCATTGTACCACGAATCCATCAAAGGCGTCACCTGCCCGCTAGGCTATAGCCCCTGGGATCATCTCGGACAAACCCCAAAGCATGCTTCGTTAATCCCCCTAGACATTTCTTAATCCTGGTGGACAATGAACATGAATCATGGTAATCTCCAAGGCTGGCCTTGTCCTCCATTGCTGGAATCAAGGACAACACATCCCTACGCTTGCTGAGAATTGTGCTTTGGTAGAGAGCAACAATCACAATCTTCTCTTTTTCCCTCTGAGACAGGTGATTCACAACAGCACGGGGGGGGGGTTTAACAGACTTGGTGAGCCTCCTGGACTTTGGCTTGGTGCAGAATGACCCAAGGATAAGGGGATTCAGGAGGTTTTGGGGCAATGAGTGAGAGAGTTCTACTATTGAGAACCTTAAAATTGCCTGAGGGCACGAATCAATTTGTTGGTTTTCCTGGGATCGCATAATAAATCTTTAAGTTATTCCTTTTTAACAAAGTCATTTTATGTGTATGAGTGTTTCGCCTGCCTGTATGTATATGTATGTGTGTGTATTTACACACCTGTTGCCCGTAGAGTTCAGAAGAGGGTGTCAGATCCCCTGTAACTGGAATTAATGATAGGCCTGATGTTTGGTGGTGGGTTAAGGTAAGTTCTCCAGTACCCTTGGGCTTTGAGGGTGAGCACTGAGCTGACCAAGGAGTTTGCTGGACCTGGAGTTGGGACTTGCAGTGGTTTTCAGGCCCTGAAGGCTCCATAGGACTCTCAACTTCCAGCATCTTTGCTTCTGGGTGGCACAGCAGATGGACTGAGAGCTGCCTTTGTTTGGAAAGTAATGTGTGTTCTAGAATTCCTAAGGGAAAAGTTGTGGTGGCCCAGAAGGGGGGAGCACTATTCCATTCCCAGGCCAGCAGCCCCAAGAAATTCTTAAATGGGGTCTCATGTCGACCAGGCTGGCTTCACACTCACTGTGTAGCTAAGGCTGGCCTTGAATTCCTGATCCTCTTCCACCCAAGTGCTGGCATTATACATATGCCCCCACTTTGTTCAGCTAACATATGTGTGTACATGCGTGTGTAGTGTGTGTGGACATCTTCCCATCTCTCTAGAGTGATGGGATTATTGGCATGTGCCACCACCCCATATTTTAAACATTTATTGTCATAAAATACCTATAAATATCAAGCGATAGCAGTGTATGTCTGTGGTCCCAGCGCTGGGGAGGCCAGAGCAGGAGGGTCAGGAGCTGGAGGCCAGCCTGGGATCCATCGCGAGCGAGACCTTGTCTCCAGAACTGGTGGGATGGAGACATGACAAAAATAGATGTAACTACAACGAAACCCCACATGAAATTACATTTATGATCTCAGGCTCTTTAAAGCATGCATCAGTGTTAATAAATGGGCTTTTCCTGTTGTCACTCTCTTCATTGAAAGGCAGAAGCCGCGTAGCCACAAGAATTCTTCAGCTTTCTTAGACCCTAGAGACCTCCATTTTACTTCCTGTCTTGGGATCAGACGGTCCTCATCACGTGTGACTGGCTTGGTTCACTTAGTGTGTTGCCCCCCAGGTTCCTCTTGTATTGTGTGACAGGGTCACCTTCCTTTATTAGGCCAGATAGGACCTCACTGTACAATGCCCCCCATTCTACTTCTGCAGTCACCAGCCAGCCGAAGGACACTGGCTGCTTCCATAGCTCAGCTATCATGTGTGATGTTGGTGCCAACACAGATGTACAAACAGCCTTTGGTGACCCTGTTTCCAGGTACACACAAGTAAAACTGTTATATAATCTTGTAACTCATTTTTTTTTCTTATTATTTTTTGGCCTTTTGGAACAGGGTCTCACACTGTAGCCTAAGCTGGCCTGGACTCTCTGTAACCCTCTTGCCTTATAAGTACCGAGGTTACAAGTATGAGCCATCCTGCCTGGTCTTAGCCCATCCTCTCTGTCTCTGACTCTCCTTGTCACTCTGTCTGTCTCTGTCTCTCTCCTCTCTCCAATCCCTCTCTGCTACTGAGCTGTCCTCCCAGACAGTCCTTTCAGAGGGGGCTCCATACAGTTTCTCGACAATGGTTGAACCATTTTACATTTCCATTGTCAGTGTATAGGTTGCAATTTCTCTTTATTCTTGCATCATTTGCTGCTTTTTCTCCGAGGTATTTTTGATAGTAGCCATCAGAACGAGTGCCAGATGGTGTCTCGGCATTTACTTCCGGACGAATATACAGGTTTGACATTCCAGCACACAGTGTCGTCTTCTCTGAGCCCAGAGAGCAGTAGGACTTGGAGTCCTGGGCTCCAGCTTTCTTCCTCTGCCTCATTGATCAGGATAACAGTAGAACCAATGACGGGGAAGGCCTAGAAGGCATATTTTACCTTTTCCCCACGGCACTTCAGTCAGGGTAATCCTCGGGAAGCCATTTCCGGGTACCACCCCGGGCATCTGATTCAAGATGAAGAGTGATGCGCGTGGAACTGGCCAGCACATAGACCGCTGAGAACAGACTCTTTAATACAAGGATTACAATGAACAGATTTGGTCTTTCATTTCTTCTTAATACTTGAAAAGCCAAGTGCTGTTTCCAAGCTTGCTCCAGGGTGGTAGCAGGTGGATTTATTCCTCCATTTGACTGCACTCGGAGCCACTGAAGTCAGAGCTACCTTGAAACTGAAACCAGGAAAATCCCTTATCACTCGCCAGGGGAGGAAGCACAAGCCTTTCTCCTGTTGTTATTAAATAATTACCTAGTTGTTGACATACTGCAGGGGTGGCAGAAGCCGACGTGCTGGCAAGGAGGACTGGGGATTAGAAATGCTCTTGGGTCACGAGGTTTATAAATGATGCAGGACATTTTTGTGTCGCTGAGTTTTGGCTTGGAACTGTCAGACCAGGGCACGCGTTCTTCCAACTCAAATAGCCAGGCCTTGATGTGGTAAGTAGTTAACACCGACTGTGTAAATGACCATGGCTAACTGGTCCAGTTATTCTGAAGAACTCAAAAGTCATGGAACACCAACAGAGGCAGTTGCGTCAGTTATCTGGAGGAAAGAGAATGAGGAGAGAAAAATGGTAACCAGAATGGCTGGTAACCAGAATGGCTTAGCCTTTTTGACAATCCACTGTCATTACTTGGTCTCAATAGCCAACAAGGCAGGTTCCCTCTGTAATAAAATCTCTGGGACCAACTCCATCCTGAGCTTCTGGGGATGTGTTCTTGCTTGGTAGTGCCTTCTACCTATATTCCTAACAGCAACCACTGAGTGTCTGCTACACAATTCCTGCTGAGCCCTGGACTGCAAAGTACGTAACACGTCGCAATAACTCTCCAACTTAAAAACTTTCAAAGAGAAGCTACGAGTTCATTTTCTAGACAGTGATGCTGGTGGCGCACGCCTTTAATCCCAGCACTTGGGAGGCAGAGGCAGGTGGGTCTCAGTGAGTTCAAGGACAGTCTGGTCTTCAGAGAGAGAGTTCCAAGACAGCCTGGTCGAGAGAGAGAGAGTTCCAGGATAGCCTGGAGAGAGAGAGAGA
>LOJH01041678.1:0-14345 GCA_001685095.1 Ellobius talpinus | reverse complement strand
CATTTTTTTTAATGACATCTATTACTGGGTAGCTTTGATTTGCTTTAGTGTGCTTTGGCTTCAGGTTTTTTGTTTGTTGAGATAAGGTCTTAAGTAGACCTGGCTGGTCTCAGACTCTATCTATGTAGCAAGGCTAACTTTGAATGTCTGATTCTCCTGCCTCCACTTCCCAAGGGCTTGAATTATAGTTATGTGCCTCCATGTCCAGTTTTATGTTGTGCTGGAAATTGAACCATGGGCCTCCTACAATGGTAGGTAGACATTCACCCAACTAAGCTATAAATAACCTCAGCCCCTCACTGGTTTTCAAGTTGATTTGACAAAAATACAAATTGTAATGGAAGTGATTTTCACACATGGCCATATGAAAAACAGGATTAGCGATAGGTATCTGAGATGCAACTGTTTGTATTTGTACCATATCCCAGGTTTACCCACTCCTTAGACAGACTGAGGAGGTGGGATCAGCTGAAATCACAGACATCAAATTGTTCCTTGTAGTCACATTGGAGACTGTTGGATTTTGGTTTAGATGCCACCCTACTAAAATCAGTCAGTACCCTAGTGAGCGCCACCCCCTACACACCTTAAATGCCCCTGACAGTTTCATTCACGGTACCTGAGATCTGTAGTCATGTCTGACATTTGATTTCCAGGGTCTGTTACACAGCATGGCAGAGACAAGGCACTAGATTGGTTGTACAGAGAAAAAGAGGAGACTACTCTATTTTCAGTGGAGTCTGGGCCACACCACAGGGCAAAGACAGAATGATGTACCCAGATTGCCTCCCTGAATGACAGAGCTTGAAGTTAGCTATATGAATTGCTTGGGAAACAGCTTCAATTTTCTTCTTCTTAGTGTACCAGGGATTGACTGCCATTGGCACGTGAAAAGCTCCGTGACTTGGCTCATCTTGGCCCTGAGCCCAGCCAGAGAATGAGCTGCGAAGAATGCACAGAAACTGGTGAGATGTGAGCTCACTTCTCCCTCCTTTCTTCCCACCTGGCGCTTTTCCTTGACAAATCGGCGGCACTTGGAGGAATGTTTCCCCAGCCACTTTCTGGGTGGCAGCAAGTGCCTTTGTTCCCACTGACAAAACCTGAAACTTAGCCCGAAGCACTCGCGTGCCAGGGAGAACTGTGTCAGAAATGCAATGTGTGATAAAATACTAGGGTGATGTGAAATATGGCTTTGAAATGGTGCCAGGGTGGGCATACGGAATGATTGAGGTAGCCTGCAAATACAAATGGCAGCTCTGTGCCTCATCTGTAACCTTGGCGCATGGAAACTGGGACATGCTTTCCCTCCTCTGCAATTTGTGCAGCCTCTGGTTGAAAACTATGGAGATTGTACCACTAAAGGAAACTGCCGTGTTTACCCTGTAGTTTTCACGAATGCTCTGCTCCCCCCCTGCCATATACATCTGTCTTAGAGACGCCCCCTGATATTTTAGCTATTGCTGTGAATGCTGCCCTGAATGTGTGTTTGGAGAAATCCAGGTGGCAGGTGCCAAATCCAAACACTTCCTGACGGGCCTGGGGTGGGGTGGGGGTTATTTTTGCATTGCTTAAAATGACCATCATTTTTAGAAATAAGGGGTACACACCTGAATTGACTTAGGTCCACCCCAGGGCCTCCTCAATGATGTAGTCAACGGGAAGGGAATTGTCAAGATGCACTCCATATAACTAGAGGAGTCAAACCTGGTGGGTGCTTACTTCGAGTCAGACATTATACCCTCTTTCAGGCCAATCTTATCCTCTCTTTAAAGATTGTTTTTGGCAGTTTTATGTATGTGTGTCTGTGTCGTGAATAGCATGTGAATGGGATTGTTTTTAGCAGTTTTATTTATGTCTCTGTGTGTGTATGTCATGAATAGCATGTGTGTGGGTAGCCTGTGGTTGCCAGATAGCTTGAAGCTGTGGCTGGAGACAGCAGTGAGCTGTCCCACATGGGTGCTAGGAACTGAACTCGGGTCCTCTGCAAGAACATTATGGTGTGTGTTGTTCTCCCTCTTCTTTGCTTGTTTTTGAGATAAGATATCACTCTGGAGCCATGAGTAGCCTGGAAATCGCCTTACTGTATACATCAGCCTCCCTTGAACTTTCAGGGAGCTGCCTTCCTAGTTCTGGTACCAAAGACATACATCAACCCAGATCACGTAACTTCACTAATTGACCTTATCACCCCAGCACCTAATGCCTGAGTTCCTCTCATGACAATGGAAATTCAAATATAAACCAGCACTCTTCTCTCTTTGAGTGTGAGGTGTGTGTGTATGTGTGTGTGAGAGAGAGAGTTGGAGGAGGCGTTTTCCTATACCTATAAGTAATAGGATTCATGCGCCAATAAGAAGATTTTAGTGACAAAGAGTCTAGCTGGTTGCCTAAATGTGAAATTTTTCTTATACATCAGGACTCCAATGAGTGAAAAAATAGCATATTTTAATGGCACTTGTGTCTTCACTGAAAGTTGAAGCTTTTATTTTCTTTTCCTACAAATGGAATAAAACACTTACTTTACTAATATATTGTCTAATTCAGTTGCTCTAAGGTGATTATAACAGTTACCAAATGTTAGCTAGTTGCTGCATGTCAACAACCGTGTACAATCCTTACAGTCCGGTGATGCAGACTCTCTCACTACTTCATAGAACAAACATGGACACTCAAGTGGAGAGTGTATTTGTCTTGCCAAAATCAGTCAATTCAGCTGGGATTTGAATCCCAGCCTCTCTGACTCCTAGGCTCTGTTATTACCTGCTGGCTCGCCATGACCGTTACACACCTTTCCTAGTCACCATTGGTTAGATAAAGAGGGAAATCAGGTCCCTCCTCTGCACTCTAGAGCAAAAGTGATATTTCTCCAGAAGTGACAGTGTTTTGGGAAGTGTAGTGTTTTTTTAGGATGTTTAGATTACTGGCGGCCATTCAACCTGTGCTGTTGCCCTTTGGAGCTTAGTTTCCTAATCTTCAAATTTTTAGTAACAAGGGTCGTGGTTTGTCAGCCCTCCTGCTAATTGTAAAATACAAACAGCCTGATGTGCTATAATTCTATTGAATACACTTCCCCTTTTCCTACCAGTTCTTCAGGGTTTTGACTTTCCCATAGCAAATGCAAGTCATAGGAGAGGGGCTGTCCTCCAGAGAGTGCTATGATCACCAGCACCTGCCTTAATGAACCCATTCCACAGCTGTCCCAACTTCTGATCAGTAGGCTCCCAAGCTTTCCTTCTGGTCTTCAAACTGGCCCGCTAGCCCCATAATCTGCTTTCAGTCATGTTCCTGCCCACGTGGCACATGTTTTCCCAACTATATCCAGCTCCAGTGCCACTTGTTCAGGAAGATTTGCCCAATACTTGGATTTCAGAGTCTCTCTAATTCTAGATTATTCTTTTCTGCATGCTACTTCCCCAAACTCTTCCTTCTTTATTTAGTTGATACTGTGTCTGAGCCTTTCACTGTATCCATTCCTGCTATAAGGAACACCCAGCTAGTGGCCTGGCTCAGTAGAATCCCTCCAGGCCTATCAGGAAGACTGACAAATTACCCATGACCTGCTACTTTTCCTTGCTGAGGGCCTGGGAGGATGGTAAACCAATCTCTTTCTTGAGAGCTCTGCGAGGAAACTCCTCTCAGCCCACAGAGCAATGTGTCTCTGAGCCACGTGCTTTCCTGAGTGCGATTTTATGTTTTCTCCATTTCCAAACAGCAAGTAATCTCACAGATCAATGCCCGAGACCAAAGAGACTTATGAATGTTAAGAAGATTATGCACATAAATGTACCAACTATGACAGCCGCGCAAAGAAGAATGGTAATACAGCACCAAGCGCTAGTTTATCAAGCTTTGCCACTTACAAAATTCACAGCCAATTTAATTAAAAATATAACAGCTCTGAAAGCTGCTAAAATGACTACAACAATAATCAATCATTTTGTAATAGTGCTGAAGATCCATTAGGGATGGTGCTCTGGATGCCAACTCCTTTAAGCCCGGAGAGTAGGGGCATTGCCTTCTACACAATCAATGCCACTACATTTAAAATACTGACTATCTATAAAGAAGAAAATACCAAACATCTTTATAACCCACATTTTATGGTCAAAACTTGCTTAGAAAGGTGCTTTGAATGTATTCACTGCAAGCTACACATTTCATATTCAGAAAATTAAAATGGTTTCCACTGACTAACTCATTTAATCATTTAGTTGATTTAATGAAAAACACTAGGCATTTTTCTCTTCTTAGTTGCTAGGATTAATACTTTCTGTTCATTAGCAATCAAATATCATAGGAAGGTTTACATCTTCTCATTTAATTCACTGCCTTTTATCTCAAGAAATTCTAATATAATTTAAATGGTATCTTCTAAATCACATGGAAAAATTTCTCCTAGTAACTCATTTCGCCTCATGGAAGATGCATTGCTCGCCCGTGACACTGGGACATTTATCTGTGACTTCCCTTTCCAGTTTATTTTATTTGGGGGCAGGGAGTGTGCATGGACATAGAGGGGAGTGAGTGTAGACCTTAGAGAAGATTATGGATGTGCCTTTTAGGACCCCTAATTCATTAACACCTCTGCAACATCATGCATCCTTTAAAAGTCTGTGAAGGGTCCTTTGATTTATTTAGTAGTGGGATTTTATGAGATACCTGGGAATGTGAAAACATTAAAAATGTTAAGTATAAGCATCTTGCTTCCATTTAATAAGTAATTGAAGGCACCCTGTAAAAGAGAATCTTCCCAGACACCGGACTGCGTTCCCACTGCTGAGTCTCTGTCTGTCACACACACCACTTTGTCCTAGTGGTGACTTTTGCAGATGTAATGTCATGATAGCTACCTATTGCTGCTCTCGGGATGTGCAAATGAGCAAAGAGTCCCTCTCTTCAAACTGCTTATGTGAGTGGATTCTACTATGGAAATGTCCCACGGACAGGTTAGTTGCAAAACAGAATAATCTTAATGACAGAGTAATAGAGTCACTAGTTTAAAAACAGCAGCTCCAAACTTTCTTTGCTTACATACCAAACAAAAGCATTTCCAATCTCAAATTCTTAATAAGAGACTACACTAAAAAGCAAATAACAGAACTCTGTAGTGAGATAGACACAAAGGGTTGAGATACTGAGCATCCAAAAGAGAGCACTGGGTTTGGAGTAATAAAAAGGAGGAGGACAAATTCACCAGCTGGCAAGGATGCAAGCAAAGCTGGTGAGTAGCCAGACATCTAGGTATAAGGAGTCCCATTGGCCTAATTAATACTTTTTGTTAAAGGTGTCCATTATGCATGTATGTATATAGGTGTGTGTGCTCCTACCTGTGTAGACATGTGTATAAACATATCTGTCTATCTTCTTCACTGTGCTATTAATATTGTTGATTGGTTGTAGCAGTAAAAAACAGCAACTTTAAAACTGGGAAAGTCAAAGCTCACGGCATTAATGGGCTATAACTTGAGCAAAATAAACATGTTACCTTAAGCACTCATTAAAACGATAACTTTATCATTTGGATGACAATTTAATTTTTAATTCAATTTTATTTATTATTCTGGGAACATATACATGTCATTGCATACATGTGGAGGCCAGTGGATGACTTTCAGGAGTTAATTCACCCCTTCTACTATGGTTTGGGAGCGTATCATGCTTGAGTGGCAAGTACCTTTATCTACTCAGCCATTTTGGCAGCCTTATTTGTTTAGTATTTGTCTCTTTTCTACATTTTAAGATCAATGCAAAGCAATCCAGTACCCACCACATGCAGCATTCCTACCCAGCACTGCTACATGGTTGGGAGCTAAGGAAGTCTTTTTTAAATAAATAACCATTTTCCAGGGCCATTGCTATTGAGGCATTGGCAGAGAAGGACTAGATGTCAGGTCACCTCCTTGCACTACTGATGAGCTTCTGCTATTTTTCATGACTAAGTGCAAAGTCCTTTGGGAGATTTCTGAGTTCTTGCCTTCATTTCCTAGCTCCACTAGTGTTTTAGGTTTTTGTCTGTTTGCTTGGTGCTTTGTTTTGCTTTGTGTTGTTGTTTTTGGTTCCCCCCTGCAAAGACAGTTATTTTAATATGAGGGAAACTTTTCTTACTCCCTCATATAAAAGGTGTCCCCTCTGAGGCTAATATTCCAAATTATAAGCATAATATCTTACAAAAATAATTATGAACTAATAAACATATAGATGCAAATGAGAAAAAACAAATATAAACTGTATTATAAATTATGATTAATATTCACAATTTTCTTCAATAGAAGTTAAATTATATTTAATTCCATTTTTTAACTTATTGATTTGGTGGGCCATGTTTTCCTGTTCTCCATCCTCTCTGACTCCTACAGTCTTTCCTCCCCGTCTTCCACGGGCTTCCCCTGTCTCTTAGGGTAGGGAGCTGATGGAGCCCTCCTTAGACTCTCTCCACATAATGTTCGGCTGTGGTGTCTCTGCACCCACTCCCATCTGCTGCCAGAGAAAGCCTCTTGGATGACTACCAGATAAGGCACCTATCATTAGGAATCATTTCAATGATTATTATTATTATTTGCCAGTTGTGTCTGGTTTTATCCTACCAAGTCTCTAGGCTAGCCACCCTCCAGTTCCTGGCCATCCAGGCAGTATCAGGCATGAGATCTCTCTCCTGGCATGGGCCTCAAGTTAAACCAAATGTTGGTTGGCCACTACCACAAGTTTGCACTTCCATTGCCCCAGCCCATCTTCCAGGCAGGAGAGATGGTAGGTGGAGGATTTCTCACACAAAAGAGACTAGAACACTGTGATAAAGACTCCAAGCCTTCACTGACTCTACCTCTCTACATTCAATGAGTTGTGTTGATGATGTTCTCAGCAATGGTACCTGCTGCTAGTTTTCAGAGAACAACCCCCTGTCCTAGCATTAGCCTGGGTTATTTGGGGATCTCCACTGAACCTCCTCAGTCAAAAACTCAACTGAATACAACTCAGTCCTACCACTGGAAAGCCTTGCCTGGCTATAAAGATGGCATGGCTAGTTCAGACTCCAGATTTCCCCCCATGACTAGGAGTCCCCACTAAGGTCTCCTTCATCAATTCCAGGAAGTTTCTAATGCACTAGGTTTCCACACTACACTCCAAATGCCCCCCAATTCTAACTGTCTCTCCCTGAAGTCTCACCTTCCATTACCCCCACCCCCAGTCCACCCACAGAATCTATTTTATTTCCCCTTCCCAGAGAGATCCATGCATCCCCCCTAGAACCTCGCTCCCTACCTATCTTTTCTGAGTCTGTGCATTGTAGCTTGGTTATCATTTATCTAACAGCTAATGCCCACTTATGAGTGAGTACATACCATGTTTGTTTTTCTGGGTCTGGGTTACCTCAATCAGGATGATTTTTTTTCAGTTGTATTCATGATGTCATTTTTAAACTCCACTGTGTAAATGTACCGCATTTTCTTTATTAATTCTTCAGCTGGGGGACACTGAGGTTGTGTCCAGGTTCTGGCTATCATGAATAGCCAGAATGAGCATGGTTAAGCAAGTGTCTTTGTGCTATGATTGAGCATCCTTTGGGTATATGCCCAAGAGTGGTAGAGCTGGATCTTGAGAAAGATCAATTCGCAATTTCCTGAGGAACTACTTGATTTGCAAATGGAATTAACCATCCCATGTCCTATGGAAATCTTAAATTGTTAATAAGCTTCTTAGAGCTTTTCTTCTCCTTTGAACTCAATGAATGGTTTTTGGCCACAGAATAGGTACAATAAACCAGTGTGAGTTCGTAATTGAGGGGTTACCATAGCCTGCCTAGAAGAGAATGTTCTCCAGCATGGAAAGGACAAGATGGAGCCAACTCTGGGGTTTTGCTCTGAAGTTTACCAGTTTAAGAAAATTATCTTTAAAATATCTTTACCAAGATATTTGGTAAATGGGGATACTGAGTATACCCCAGCTGCAATGCAAGCACCCTGAAGTTATGCCTTTGTGCTCAGCTGCAGAATAGCCCAGGATTGAGTATAAATCCCACAACTGCTATTTGGTTTTTAGGTAGAAGGGGAAAATCAAAAAATTCCTAAGCAGTCATGTCTATGAGCTGCACTGTTCCCAAGTATAAAGTAGGACTATGACAACTCATCGACGTGATTTGGAGAAAAATTAAAGAAAACTATTGCTCTCCAATTCTTATGAAAATGTGGGAACTATTAGGAACTCAATATACTTTAGCTTTTGTGATAGTGACAGCAAATCTAATCATTTCCACGTTCTGCATCGTTAAGTGTCTCACCTGGTATGAATTAAGTCTCGAATTAAGTCTGGTCACTGGTTCTCCATATTTACCTCTTGTTATGGCACATTCTCTTTCCTTTGGTCGAGGCACTTACCCTTTGCTCAAATATGAACTCTAAGGAAACCAGGTGCAGTCCAGATGGGGACTGTCTCAAACTCTAAAGCACCTTGCACATGGCCTGTACTGGGGGCACACGTGTGCTCAGTCCTCACCTCTTCCCCTGCGGAGAGAGGCTCTGCCTGCAGAGATCACTATTAAAAGAATTAAACAGTATCCATTCTACAGACAAACAAAAATCCACAAATATCTCCTCTGACCCCTTAAAAATCACCTGTAATCAAGCTTTTATGTCCAATTTCAGGTCTGCTTGGGGACTTGGGTAAGAAGCCCTATCCAAGGTCGTCACTAAAGAGGCAATTGGGGAGACTTTTAAGTAGAATTAACAGAGCAAGGCAAGAAAGAGAGTGCAGAGTAAGTAGCAGTTTCAAGAGAAGAGAGACAGAGCCCATGAGAAGCTGGCCTAAGTGCTAGAGGGCATCTTTTTGCCTAAAATGACAATCCTTGTATGAAGACACATGGCTGTGTTAGAACTGCCACCTTCTGGATGACAGACCAGTACCCTTCAAACCCCACTGTCTTGTTTCCCATCCCCATGCTCCTTTTCTCAGTAGCTTAGTCCATACAAAAATTGGATGACAATTTAGGACTTAAGGGTGCATCTCAGTAGTACAGAAACTTTTGGCATGCTCAGGTTCTTGGTTCCTCCCCAAATACCACAAAATCAAAAGGAAACACAATCCTCCTATCACCAGAGAAAAATTTAAAGGAAAAAGGATTTTACTTGACTGTGGTTCAATTAGGAGACGGGACCATATATGAGAGACTATATTTAAGTCTGTTGAATCTGCAGAAGAAAGGACTCATTTTATGGCCCTGAGTAGGAGAATAAATCGTTCCCTATCTTCTTTGCTCAATAACAAACAAAGGTTTACCAGGGAGGGAGAAGAGTTTGATGCTTGAGATCATGGTCAGGAAAGGACTGTCATTTTCTCTTCCCTCAAGTCTAGCCTGCATTATCCAAGACAGGGCCCCAGCAACAACAGCCCTGTCCTCCAAAGTGGCACAGGCTGTATGAGTCGAATGTTGTGGGAGCCTGTCCCACCAGCACAGTTTGACACATGATTAGCTTCCCTGGTGCACAGGCAGTATGTCTCTGTGACTAGAGATTGAGGTTTTTTAACCATCAAAAAGGAACCGTGCCTCTGCCGCCATGGCAGATGCTCTGTTCAATAAACATCACACATGGATTTTATAGAAATAGGATGCGATTGGAGAACATTTGCAATTCTCTGGAACATATTGTTGTCAAAATTTGACGGGAACTAAATAATAGGCATCAGACTTCCCACCAAATGTTTTGCGTGGAATCTTCCCCTAATAGTACAAATTGCTCCTTCCGAAGCAGCATCTGACTGGATTAAAAAATGTGTCAGCTTTGCAAATATTAGCAAGACTGCTTTCAGAGCCACCCAGGCCACCAACGCTGCTGCCCACTCCTGTTGCAGAGGTGACAATCAGAGAGGAGATACGATTTGGTTTTCCTTATTGCTGTTCTGAGTTGCTACAGTTTGCTACAAACTCAAGATGGCACTTATTCTTATATCAACCAGAATAGCCACGTGTAGAAGGACCTTAGGAGGGCCTTATGTGGGTCCTCTAAATAATGCCCTCCTACCATTCCCACTACAGTCCTCAGAGATAGCTATGGTTGTCCTCTATGTCCCCATTAGAGCATTGCAGCTTAGGACCTACATGCCATGGTTTGTAGGGATCTATGGGATGGGCACTCTCTTGACACATTCTATTTACAATATTCACTGAATCCAACAAAATCCTTCAAGGTCATGCCACCCAAACCCTAAAGCTAAAGATAGTACAGAGGTCTCCAACCCAGGTGTGGTTTGCTACAAAGCTTGTTCTGTCTTGTTCCACTTGCTGGCATGTAGGAGGAACCTTTTTAAATACAAGATATAGACTCTGAAGCTAAACCTCCCCAACCTTACCTTTGCTGGCTATATGATCTTGGCTCCATGGCTTGGCTTCCTCATTATAAAACGTGAAGATAACAGTGCCAGTGTCAGGGGTAGGTGTTACAGGAATGTCTGTGGTTCTCCAGCCAGGAACACCAGGTACTAACTTCACTTTGGTAAATAAGCTTTGAAACTAGGTCTCTGGGATCTCATGGAATGGATTATATCTCTCTCCAATTTCAGCTCATCTCCTAAATGATATCAGGGTTACATCGTCAAAGGGGAGATTGTTACAGTAGCCTTGATAGGGGCTTTGTTGAGGTCCCCTTAAGGAAAAGCTATTTTCCCTAAGTCAAAAGAATGGCATTGACCTCTGGCCTTGAACCTAACATTCCCAGATAACCAAAAGTGTTCCTACATCTGGGCCTGTCAATCAACTGGTAGACACCACCACCAGAAAAGCTATCCACTTTAAGTCATGCTAAGGAGATGGGATAATAAATTCTTCCTTCTTAGTGATCCACCCTCAGAAAAGCATAACTTTTCACTTTTCTTCCTTCCATCTCTTTCTTTTGAGGACATTACTAAAGGATCATGCTTTCCACACACTCTGTGCTACTTTACTCTTTTTGTCTGAGGCTGTCCAGCTCCTTCTGCCACGTGCCACATAACCATAAGCAACATGGTTTTCTCGGCCTTCTTCATCCTCCTCCTCTGATCAGGAAGCTGAGGATACAGTTTGCTTGTCTTGAACACTGTCTTTTAAATTCTGAAAAGCCTTCTTTTGAGTCAATTCATAAATTCCTTGATTGACAATACTAATAACCTCCAAAGAAAGGGCAATTTCTCCAGTAACAAAGAATGTCTCAGGTGGGAGAGGGGTATCCAAACATCTAGACTTCTGAGATTCAACGCACTACCAGTTCCTATAATTTAGATGTCCCATACTTTCCCTGCAAAAGAGATAGAGGAAGCATTCTCGTCCCAAGGAGGGGGGGAGAGGTGCAGCAAGACAACAACAGCCCGAACAAACAAAAGCCAGCACCGTACAGAAAGCAGCATATTTGGCAGTTCCATGCCTGGCATTTTGTTCTTATGATGGAATTATCTGGGGACAAGCAGCCGTGGGTAGCCATATTCCCTGAGTAGCCATATTCCTTGGGTTGTCCATAGCACACATGACCTCTTTCAAAACCCCTTCAGGTCACACCTTTTAGCTTTCCTCAGCAGCTGTCCCAGGGTCTCACTTGCCACTTAGGACCCTTGAAATGGCTTCTTCAGGTTTCTTTCCTCAGCAGATTTCTGGCACCTTGGTGCTGGCTTCCATGATCCTATAACTCTTACATTTCTCATGTCTACGAAACCAGCACCATGTGGACAATGTTGCCGAGGTTTCTCCCGGCTCAGGATGGAATCGACTCCCATTCCTCACAGCCTTAGGCAATCTGTGCAACGTGGGCACCTTTGAAAATACTTCCCTAGGTGGTCATTCTCCATTAGGTAAACCCCTTCTCTGTGCAAGTTCTGTCCTTTGCAATAAATTTGCGCTTTAGTTTACCTTCAGTGGGTGGGGTCTTGCTCTCAAGGCACACGTCCTTTTTTTTCCTACTATAAAGTGTGAGGTTCCTTCTTAATTGCTAAACTCGGAGCGATCACAGCTGCTTTCTCTGCCCCACTGTGAGCACCTTCATCTCCTTCATGCTCCTTTCCTCTCCAAACTTCTGATTTCTTTCAAGTATTTTTGTTCTATGTGCTGCTTCCTCACGGAGGAAACGTCTATTCTACATCAGTTGATTTTACCTGGGCTTTTGTGTCAGAACGTCTTTGCTGAGAAAATGAGAGTTATGTATGTATAAAAGACAACTCATAATTGTGGATGATCATCACGAACGCAAAACGGGTTTCAATAGCTGTCAAGTAGATGAGCGGGTCTGAAGCAGGGTCCTGAGATCAGTCTGAAACTGTACTGTTGTATTGAAGAAGGCTGAAACAATCTTTTGGTAATGTCTGACTCAGGAATAGTTAGAGCTCAGAGGCACTGGTATCCTATATTTAATGTCTGTGCCAAAGAAATGTCCACTATGACCAGGAGGCAAAATCGGTGTGTCCCAACTTCCTTCCTTTACCTTTATTTAGATCAGTGGTTCTCAAACTGTGGCAGGCAACCTCCCTTGCAAACCTCTGTCTCCAAAAATCTTGACGATCCATAACAGTAGCAAAATCACTATATAAAGTTATAAAGTGGCTACAAAAATAATTTTATGGTTGGGGGTCACCACAACACGAGGACCCGTCTTAAAGGGTCACAGCGTTAGGATGGCTGAGAACCACTGCTTCAGATTATAGTACTTTAGACAAGTGGGATGTAGTGGGATTTAATACTTCTTTCTTCTTCCTCTGTACTTCGAACTTGCTTTCACTGGTCATCACACTTTTATCCCCCAAACTATAAAATCTATACACATTCAGTCGTACATCTAATATTACCACTAATGACTCGAGCATTGCTTTTTTAAATCATCAAAAGTTTAGAAACTCAGAAGAGAACAAATCTTCCCCGTGCAATATAGCTCACCAGGAAACATTATTTGGCTATCAGAATTTCAGAAATTTTCAAAGGCAAATGCCTCAAGTGATATTAAAATTCAATTTGTTTTTGTATAAAGCAATGTGTGTTAGGGGCATATAGTTTGGGGAATCTCTCCTTTTTTACCCCATTGTAACTAGCCTTGGCTTTTGAATTGATCCTGTTATTACATAATTTTCAAGGCATTGAGACAGATTTTAATTCATTTAACAATTAGGTCAATAAAAACTATTATAGCTGAGAGTACCATTAAAAGTCCATAATGTTACCTTAATGGGGGAATACTAATATAGTTATGTTGGAATTTTTCCATGAAATTAATATTATAGACCTTTAGTGGGTGTCTTAAATAGTTTAAATAGACATTTTCATTAACAGAACTAATCATAGAATTATAACAAATGAAAATCATTACATTTGCTCTGATGAAGTATCCATCCGTGTTCACTGGGTTTTATCAGTCTTGTTCCTGTGAAGATTCTGAATATATAGTACCCTAAGAACAGTATATTAATCTCACTGCTCAGGGTCCCCTCAGAGCTGACAACTTCTGTATTTGTGATTTCTCTTTGAACAGTATGGCTCTATTTTTCTGAGACACTCTCCTGTCTTCCTACAGAGAGCCATTAAAACCCTCTTAAGTAACCTTTATCTGATGGAGCTCGGGAAGCCAGACAACATGGGATGCATTGTATCTGTACTCCTAGGAAAGTTCATCACTGCTCTTCTTTAGCATCATCATTCAAGGCAGAGACTAGAGTGGATGTAGGATAGCAGCTCACTGTGATTTCCATCCGTTCCATTCAGAAGGGCCGGACAGCAGTACGGAAGGTACCTTACTTAAGAGTCCCATTTGGAGACTATGCAAATCCCTCGATTACGTGAGTTATGCAAAAACACAAGCCACTAAGTGCAGAGCCATCACTATCAGAATTCATAAGGATCAAGGTAGGGGACCACAGGTAACCAAAGGCCAAAGTCACGGGTACAAATGACACCTGCTCTTCTGACAGAACAGTTGGTTACATACATTAACACGCTGTAGCTGGCGTGAGGGGGTACAGAGAACACACACTTCTGAGTTGACAAGGCCACACTTGAGCAGTGATTCTGAAGTCAACAGGATGACCACTGGCTGCTTAGGTCTCTGCTCCAAGGTTTTAGCATCAGGAAAACAGAAGTCTGTGCTTATTTGGAGAAAAGAGATTCTGGAGAAAATGGTCTCCAGCAGCGTAACTGGCATAGAGTATGAGGATGTCTTTTAGGGGAACAACAGTTCTTTCGGTGGGCATCAGAGTAGTCTCAGGCCTTATTTCCCGGGACACACTGAACACAGGAACAGGAAAACCAGTATGATCTTGTCCCTACCCTGTGTTGTAGTGATAGGGGAGCAGGCCTACTTTTCGTCCTGCCTGGCTCCCGCACGGCTAGCTTATACCCCGAAATAACA
>LOJH01041675.1:0-14345 GCA_001685095.1 Ellobius talpinus | reverse complement strand
TGTTATTTCGGGGTATAAGCTAGCCGTGCGGGAGCCAGGCAGGACGAAAAGTAGGCCTGCTCCCCTATCACTACAACACAGGGTAGGGACAAGATCATACTGGTTTTCCTGTTCCTGTGTTCAGTGTGTCCCGGGAAATAAGGCCTGAGACTACTCTGATGCCCACCGAAAGAACTGTTGTTCCCCTAAAAGACATCCTCATACTCTATGCCAGTTACGCTGCTGGAGACCATTTTCTCCAGAATCTCTTTTCTCCAAATAAGCACAGACTTCTGTTTTCCTGATGCTAAAACCTTGGAGCAGAGACCTAAGCAGCCAGTGGTCATCCTGTTGACTTCAGAATCACTGCTCAAGTGTGGCCTTGTCAACTCAGAAGTGTGTGTTCTCTGTACCCCCTCACGCCAGCTACAGCGTGTTAATGTATGTAACCAACTGTTCTGTCAGAAGAGCAGGTGTCATTTGTACCCGTGACTTTGGCCTTTGGTTACCTGTGGTCCCCTACCTTGATCCTTATGAATTCTGATAGTGATGGCTCTGCACTTAGTGGCTTGTGTTTTTGCATAACTCACGTAATCGAGGGATTTGCATAGTCTCCAAATGGGACTCTTAAGTAAGGTACCTTCCGTACTGCTGTCCGGCCCTTCTGAATGGAACGGATGGAAATCACAGTGAGCTGCTATCCTACATCCACTCTAGTCTCTGCCTTGAATGATGATGCTAAAGAAGAGCAGTGATGAACTTTCCTAGGAGTACAGATACAATGCATCCCATGTTGTCTGGCTTCCCGAGCTCCATCAGATAAAGGTTACTTAAGAGGGTTTTAATGGCTCTCTGTAGGAAGACAGGAGAGTGTCTCAGAAAAATAGAGCCATACTGTTCAAAGAGAAATCACAAATACAGAAGTTGTCAGCTCTGAGGGGACCCTGAGCAGTGAGATTAATATACTGTTCTTAGGGTACTATATATTCAGAATCTTCACAGGAACAAGACTGATAAAACCCAGTGAACACGGATGGATACTTCATCAGAGCAAATGTAATGATTTTCATTTGTTATAATTCTATGATTAGTTCTGTTAATGAAAATGTCTATTTAAACTATTTAAGACACCCACTAAAGGTCTATAATATTAATTTCATGGAAAAATTCCAACATAACTATATTAGTATTCCCCCATTAAGGTAACATTATGGACTTTTAATGGTACTCTCAGCTATAATAGTTTTTATTGACCTAATTGTTAAATGAATTAAAATCTGTCTCAATGCCTTGAAAATTATGTAATAACAGGATCAATTCAAAAGCCAAGGCTAGTTACAATGGGGTAAAAAAGGAGAGATTCCCCAAACTATATGCCCCTAACACACATTGCTTTATACAAAAACAAATTGAATTTTAATATCACTTGAGGCATTTGCCTTTGAAAATTTCTGAAATTCTGATAGCCAAATAATGTTTCCTGGTGAGCTATATTGCACGGGGAAGATTTGTTCTCTTCTGAGTTTCTAAACTTTTGATGATTTAAAAAAGCAATGCTCGAGTCATTAGTGGTAATATTAGATGTACGACTGAATGTGTATAGATTTTATAGTTTGGGGGATAAAAGTGTGATGACCAGTGAAAGCAAGTTCGAAGTACAGAGGAAGAAGAAAGAAGTATTAAATCCCACTACATCCCACTTGTCTAAAGTACTATAATCTGAAGCAGTGGTTCTCAGCCATCCTAACGCTGTGACCCTTTAAGACGGGTCCTCGTGTTGTGGTGACCCCCAACCATAAAATTATTTTTGTAGCCACTTTATAACTTTATATAGTGATTTTGCTACTGTTATGGATCGTCAAGATTTTTGGAGACAGAGGTTTGCAAGGGAGGTTGCCTGCCACAGTTTGAGAACCACTGATCTAAATAAAGGTAAAGGAAGGAAGTTGGGACACACCGATTTTGCCTCCTGGTCATAGTGGACATTTCTTTGGCACAGACATTAAATATAGGATACCAGTGCCTCTGAGCTCTAACTATTCCTGAGTCAGACATTACCAAAAGATTGTTTCAGCCTTCTTCAATACAACAGTACAGTTTCAGACTGATCTCAGGACCCTGCTTCAGACCCGCTCATCTACTTGACAGCTATTGAAACCCGTTTTGCGTTCGTGATGATCATCCACAATTATGAGTTGTCTTTTATACATACATAACTCTCATTTTCTCAGCAAAGACGTTCTGACACAAAAGCCCAGGTAAAATCAACTGATGTAGAATAGACGTTTCCTCCGTGAGGAAGCAGCACATAGAACAAAAATACTTGAAAGAAATCAGAAGTTTGGAGAGGAAAGGAGCATGAAGGAGATGAAGGTGCTCACAGTGGGGCAGAGAAAGCAGCTGTGATCGCTCCGAGTTTAGCAATTAAGAAGGAACCTCACACTTTATAGTAGGAAAAAAAAGGACGTGTGCCTTGAGAGCAAGACCCCACCCACTGAAGGTAAACTAAAGCGCAAATTTATTGCAAAGGACAGAACTTGCACAGAGAAGGGGTTTACCTAATGGAGAATGACCACCTAGGGAAGTATTTTCAAAGGTGCCCACGTTGCACAGATTGCCTAAGGCTGTGAGGAATGGGAGTCGATTCCATCCTGAGCCGGGAGAAACCTCGGCAACATTGTCCACATGGTGCTGGTTTCGTAGACATGAGAAATGTAAGAGTTATAGGATCATGGAAGCCAGCACCAAGGTGCCAGAAATCTGCTGAGGAAAGAAACCTGAAGAAGCCATTTCAAGGGTCCTAAGTGGCAAGTGAGACCCTGGGACAGCTGCTGAGGAAAGCTAAAAGGTGTGACCTGAAGGGGTTTTGAAAGAGGTCATGTGTGCTATGGACAACCCAAGGAATATGGCTACTCAGGGAATATGGCTACCCACGGCTGCTTGTCCCCAGATAATTCCATCATAAGAACAAAATGCCAGGCATGGAACTGCCAAATATGCTGCTTTCTGTACGGTGCTGGCTTTTGTTTGTTCGGGCTGTTGTTGTCTTGCTGCACCTCTCCCCCCCTCCTTGGGACGAGAATGCTTCCTCTATCTCTTTTGCAGGGAAAGTATGGGACATCTAAATTATAGGAACTGGTAGTGCGTTGAATCTCAGAAGTCTAGATGTTTGGATACCCCTCTCCCACCTGAGACATTCTTTGTTACTGGAGAAATTGCCCTTTCTTTGGAGGTTATTAGTATTGTCAATCAAGGAATTTATGAATTGACTCAAAAGAAGGCTTTTCAGAATTTAAAAGACAGTGTTCAAGACAAGCAAACTGTATCCTCAGCTTCCTGATCAGAGGAGGAGGATGAAGAAGGCCGAGAAAACCATGTTGCTTATGGTTATGTGGCACGTGGCAGAAGGAGCTGGACAGCCTCAGACAAAAAGAGTAAAGTAGCACAGAGTGTGTGGAAAGCATGATCCTTTAGTAATGTCCTCAAAAGAAAGAGATGGAAGGAAGAAAAGTGAAAAGTTATGCTTTTCTGAGGGTGGATCACTAAGAAGGAAGAATTTATTATCCCATCTCCTTAGCATGACTTAAAGTGGATAGCTTTTCTGGTGGTGGTGTCTACCAGTTGATTGACAGGCCCAGATGTAGGAACACTTTTGGTTATCTGGGAATGTTAGGTTCAAGGCCAGAGGTCAATGCCATTCTTTTGACTTAGGGAAAATAGCTTTTCCTTAAGGGGACCTCAACAAAGCCCCTATCAAGGCTACTGTAACAATCTCCCCTTTGACGATGTAACCCTGATATCATTTAGGAGATGAGCTGAAATTGGAGAGAGATATAATCCATTCCATGAGATCCCAGAGACCTAGTTTCAAAGCTTATTTACCAAAGTGAAGTTAGTACCTGGTGTTCCTGGCTGGAGAACCACAGACATTCCTGTAACACCTACCCCTGACACTGGCACTGTTATCTTCACGTTTTATAATGAGGAAGCCAAGCCATGGAGCCAAGATCATATAGCCAGCAAAGGTAAGGTTGGGGAGGTTTAGCTTCAGAGTCTATATCTTGTATTTAAAAAGGTTCCTCCTACATGCCAGCAAGTGGAACAAGACAGAACAAGCTTTGTAGCAAACCACACCTGGGTTGGAGACCTCTGTACTATCTTTAGCTTTAGGGTTTGGGTGGCATGACCTTGAAGGATTTTGTTGGATTCAGTGAATATTGTAAATAGAATGTGTCAAGAGAGTGCCCATCCCATAGATCCCTACAAACCATGGCATGTAGGTCCTAAGCTGCAATGCTCTAATGGGGACATAGAGGACAACCATAGCTATCTCTGAGGACTGTAGTGGGAATGGTAGGAGGGCATTATTTAGAGGACCCACATAAGGCCCTCCTAAGGTCCTTCTACACGTGGCTATTCTGGTTGATATAAGAATAAGTGCCATCTTGAGTTTGTAGCAAACTGTAGCAACTCAGAACAGCAATAAGGAAAACCAAATCGTATCTCCTCTCTGATTGTCACCTCTGCAACAGGAGTGGGCAGCAGCGTTGGTGGCCTGGGTGGCTCTGAAAGCAGTCTTGCTAATATTTGCAAAGCTGACACATTTTTTAATCCAGTCAGATGCTGCTTCGGAAGGAGCAATTTGTACTATTAGGGGAAGATTCCACGCAAAACATTTGGTGGGAAGTCTGATGCCTATTATTTAGTTCCCGTCAAATTTTGACAACAATATGTTCCAGAGAATTGCAAATGTTCTCCAATCGCATCCTATTTCTATAAAATCCATGTGTGATGTTTATTGAACAGAGCATCTGCCATGGCGGCAGAGGCACGGTTCCTTTTTGATGGTTAAAAAACCTCAATCTCTAGTCACAGAGACATACTGCCTGTGCACCAGGGAAGCTAATCATGTGTCAAACTGTGCTGGTGGGACAGGCTCCCACAACATTCGACTCATACAGCCTGTGCCACTTTGGAGGACAGGGCTGTTGTTGCTGGGGCCCTGTCTTGGATAATGCAGGCTAGACTTGAGGGAAGAGAAAATGACAGTCCTTTCCTGACCATGATCTCAAGCATCAAACTCTTCTCCCTCCCTGGTAAACCTTTGTTTGTTATTGAGCAAAGAAGATAGGGAACGATTTATTCTCCTACTCAGGGCCATAAAATGAGTCCTTTCTTCTGCAGATTCAACAGACTTAAATATAGTCTCTCATATATGGTCCCGTCTCCTAATTGAACCACAGTCAAGTAAAATCCTTTTTCCTTTAAATTTTTCTCTGGTGATAGGAGGATTGTGTTTCCTTTTGATTTTGTGGTATTTGGGGAGGAACCAAGAACCTGAGCATGCCAAAAGTTTCTGTACTACTGAGATGCACCCTTAAGTCCTAAATTGTCATCCAATTTTTGTATGGACTAAGCTACTGAGAAAAGGAGCATGGGGATGGGAAACAAGACAGTGGGGTTTGAAGGGTACTGGTCTGTCATCCAGAAGGTGGCAGTTCTAACACAGCCATGTGTCTTCATACAAGGATTGTCATTTTAGGCAAAAAGATGCCCTCTAGCACTTAGGCCAGCTTCTCATGGGCTCTGTCTCTCTTCTCTTGAAACTGCTACTTACTCTGCACTCTCTTTCTTGCCTTGCTCTGTTAATTCTACTTAAAAGTCTCCCCAATTGCCTCTTTAGTGACGACCTTGGATAGGGCTTCTTACCCAAGTCCCCAAGCAGACCTGAAATTGGACATAAAAGCTTGATTACAGGTGATTTTTAAGGGGTCAGAGGAGATATTTGTGGATTTTTGTTTGTCTGTAGAATGGATACTGTTTAATTCTTTTAATAGTGATCTCTGCAGGCAGAGCCTCTCTCCGCAGGGGAAGAGGTGAGGACTGAGCACACGTGTGCCCCCAGTACAGGCCATGTGCAAGGTGCTTTAGAGTTTGAGACAGTCCCCATCTGGACTGCACCTGGTTTCCTTAGAGTTCATATTTGAGCAAAGGGTAAGTGCCTCGACCAAAGGAAAGAGAATGTGCCATAACAAGAGGTAAATATGGAGAACCAGTGACCAGACTTAATTCGAGACTTAATTCATACCAGGTGAGACACTTAACGATGCAGAACGTGGAAATGATTAGATTTGCTGTCACTATCACAAAAGCTAAAGTATATTGAGTTCCTAATAGTTCCCACATTTTCATAAGAATTGGAGAGCAATAGTTTTCTTTAATTTTTCTCCAAATCACGTCGATGAGTTGTCATAGTCCTACTTTATACTTGGGAACAGTGCAGCTCATAGACATGACTGCTTAGGAATTTTTTGATTTTCCCCTTCTACCTAAAAACCAAATAGCAGTTGTGGGATTTATACTCAATCCTGGGCTATTCTGCAGCTGAGCACAAAGGCATAACTTCAGGGTGCTTGCATTGCAGCTGGGGTATACTCAGTATCCCCATTTACCAAATATCTTGGTAAAGATATTTTAAAGATAATTTTCTTAAACTGGTAAACTTCAGAGCAAAACCCCAGAGTTGGCTCCATCTTGTCCTTTCCATGCTGGAGAACATTCTCTTCTAGGCAGGCTATGGTAACCCCTCAATTACGAACTCACACTGGTTTATTGTACCTATTCTGTGGCCAAAAACCATTCATTGAGTTCAAAGGAGAAGAAAAGCTCTAAGAAGCTTATTAACAATTTAAGATTTCCATAGGACATGGGATGGTTAATTCCATTTGCAAATCAAGTAGTTCCTCAGGAAATTGCGAATTGATCTTTCTCAAGATCCAGCTCTACCACTCTTGGGCATATACCCAAAGGATGCTCAATCATACCACAAAGACACTTGCTTAACCATGCTCATTCTGGCTATTCATGATAGCCAGAACCTGGACACAACCTCAGTGTCCCCCAGCTGAAGAATTAATAAAGAAAATGCGGTACATTTACACAGTGGAGTTTAAAAATGACATCATGAATACAACTGAAAAAAAATCATCCTGATTGAGGTAACCCAGACCCAGAAAAACAAACATGGTATGTACTCACTCATAAGTGGGCATTAGCTGTTAGATAAATGATAACCAAGCTACAATGCACAGACTCAGAAAAGATAGGTAGGGAGCGAGGTTCTAGGGGGGATGCATGGATCTCTCTGGGAAGGGGAAATAAAATAGATTCTGTGGGTGGACTGGGGGTGGGGGTAATGGAAGGTGAGACTTCAGGGAGAGACAGTTAGAATTGGGGGGCATTTGGAGTGTAGTGTGGAAACCTAGTGCATTAGAAACTTCCTGGAATTGATGAAGGAGACCTTAGTGGGGACTCCTAGTCATGGGGGGAAATCTGGAGTCTGAACTAGCCATGCCATCTTTATAGCCAGGCAAGGCTTTCCAGTGGTAGGACTGAGTTGTATTCAGTTGAGTTTTTGACTGAGGAGGTTCAGTGGAGATCCCCAAATAACCCAGGCTAATGCTAGGACAGGGGGTTGTTCTCTGAAAACTAGCAGCAGGTACCATTGCTGAGAACATCATCAACACAACTCATTGAATGTAGAGAGGTAGAGTCAGTGAAGGCTTGGAGTCTTTATCACAGTGTTCTAGTCTCTTTTGTGTGAGAAATCCTCCACCTACCATCTCTCCTGCCTGGAAGATGGGCTGGGGCAATGGAAGTGCAAACTTGTGGTAGTGGCCAACCAACATTTGGTTTAACTTGAGGCCCATGCCAGGAGAGAGATCTCATGCCTGATACTGCCTGGATGGCCAGGAACTGGAGGGTGGCTAGCCTAGAGACTTGGTAGGATAAAACCAGACACAACTGGCAAATAATAATAATAATCATTGAAATGATTCCTAATGATAGGTGCCTTATCTGGTAGTCATCCAAGAGGCTTTCTCTGGCAGCAGATGGGAGTGGGTGCAGAGACACCACAGCCGAACATTATGTGGAGAGAGTCTAAGGAGGGCTCCATCAGCTCCCTACCCTAAGAGACAGGGGAAGCCCGTGGAAGACGGGGAGGAAAGACTGTAGGAGTCAGAGAGGATGGAGAACAGGAAAACATGGCCCACCAAATCAATAAGTTAAAAAATGGAATTAAATATAATTTAACTTCTATTGAAGAAAATTGTGAATATTAATCATAATTTATAATACAGTTTATATTTGTTTTTTCTCATTTGCATCTATATGTTTATTAGTTCATAATTATTTTTGTAAGATATTATGCTTATAATTTGGAATATTAGCCTCAGAGGGGACACCTTTTATATGAGGGAGTAAGAAAAGTTTCCCTCATATTAAAATAACTGTCTTTGCAGGGGGGAACCAAAAACAACAACACAAAGCAAAACAAAGCACCAAGCAAACAGACAAAAACCTAAAACACTAGTGGAGCTAGGAAATGAAGGCAAGAACTCAGAAATCTCCCAAAGGACTTTGCACTTAGTCATGAAAAATAGCAGAAGCTCATCAGTAGTGCAAGGAGGTGACCTGACATCTAGTCCTTCTCTGCCAATGCCTCAATAGCAATGGCCCTGGAAAATGGTTATTTATTTAAAAAAGACTTCCTTAGCTCCCAACCATGTAGCAGTGCTGGGTAGGAATGCTGCATGTGGTGGGTACTGGATTGCTTTGCATTGATCTTAAAATGTAGAAAAGAGACAAATACTAAACAAATAAGGCTGCCAAAATGGCTGAGTAGATAAAGGTACTTGCCACTCAAGCATGATACGCTCCCAAACCATAGTAGAAGGGGTGAATTAACTCCTGAAAGTCATCCACTGGCCTCCACATGTATGCAATGACATGTATATGTTCCCAGAATAATAAATAAAATTGAATTAAAAATTAAATTGTCATCCAAATGATAAAGTTATCGTTTTAATGAGTGCTTAAGGTAACATGTTTATTTTGCTCAAGTTATAGCCCATTAATGCCGTGAGCTTTGACTTTCCCAGTTTTAAAGTTGCTGTTTTTTACTGCTACAACCAATCAACAATATTAATAGCACAGTGAAGAAGATAGACAGATATGTTTATACACATGTCTACACAGGTAGGAGCACACACACCTATATACATACATGCATAATGGACACCTTTAACAAAAAGTATTAATTAGGCCAATGGGACTCCTTATACCTAGATGTCTGGCTACTCACCAGCTTTGCTTGCATCCTTGCCAGCTGGTGAATTTGTCCTCCTCCTTTTTATTACTCCAAACCCAGTGCTCTCTTTTGGATGCTCAGTATCTCAACCCTTTGTGTCTATCTCACTACAGAGTTCTGTTATTTGCTTTTTAGTGTAGTCTCTTATTAAGAATTTGAGATTGGAAATGCTTTTGTTTGGTATGTAAGCAAAGAAAGTTTGGAGCTGCTGTTTTTAAACTAGTGACTCTATTACTCTGTCATTAAGATTATTCTGTTTTGCAACTAACCTGTCCGTGGGACATTTCCATAGTAGAATCCACTCACATAAGCAGTTTGAAGAGAGGGACTCTTTGCTCATTTGCACATCCCGAGAGCAGCAATAGGTAGCTATCATGACATTACATCTGCAAAAGTCACCACTAGGACAAAGTGGTGTGTGTGACAGACAGAGACTCAGCAGTGGGAACGCAGTCCGGTGTCTGGGAAGATTCTCTTTTACAGGGTGCCTTCAATTACTTATTAAATGGAAGCAAGATGCTTATACTTAACATTTTTAATGTTTTCACATTCCCAGGTATCTCATAAAATCCCACTACTAAATAAATCAAAGGACCCTTCACAGACTTTTAAAGGATGCATGATGTTGCAGAGGTGTTAATGAATTAGGGGTCCTAAAAGGCACATCCATAATCTTCTCTAAGGTCTACACTCACTCCCCTCTATGTCCATGCACACTCCCTGCCCCCAAATAAAATAAACTGGAAAGGGAAGTCACAGATAAATGTCCCAGTGTCACGGGCGAGCAATGCATCTTCCATGAGGCGAAATGAGTTACTAGGAGAAATTTTTCCATGTGATTTAGAAGATACCATTTAAATTATATTAGAATTTCTTGAGATAAAAGGCAGTGAATTAAATGAGAAGATGTAAACCTTCCTATGATATTTGATTGCTAATGAACAGAAAGTATTAATCCTAGCAACTAAGAAGAGAAAAATGCCTAGTGTTTTTCATTAAATCAACTAAATGATTAAATGAGTTAGTCAGTGGAAACCATTTTAATTTTCTGAATATGAAATGTGTAGCTTGCAGTGAATACATTCAAAGCACCTTTCTAAGCAAGTTTTGACCATAAAATGTGGGTTATAAAGATGTTTGGTATTTTCTTCTTTATAGATAGTCAGTATTTTAAATGTAGTGGCATTGATTGTGTAGAAGGCAATGCCCCTACTCTCCGGGCTTAAAGGAGTTGGCATCCAGAGCACCATCCCTAATGGATCTTCAGCACTATTACAAAATGATTGATTATTGTTGTAGTCATTTTAGCAGCTTTCAGAGCTGTTATATTTTTAATTAAATTGGCTGTGAATTTTGTAAGTGGCAAAGCTTGATAAACTAGCGCTTGGTGCTGTATTACCATTCTTCTTTGCGCGGCTGTCATAGTTGGTACATTTATGTGCATAATCTTCTTAACATTCATAAGTCTCTTTGGTCTCGGGCATTGATCTGTGAGATTACTTGCTGTTTGGAAATGGAGAAAACATAAAATCGCACTCAGGAAAGCACGTGGCTCAGAGACACATTGCTCTGTGGGCTGAGAGGAGTTTCCTCGCAGAGCTCTCAAGAAAGAGATTGGTTTACCATCCTCCCAGGCCCTCAGCAAGGAAAAGTAGCAGGTCATGGGTAATTTGTCAGTCTTCCTGATAGGCCTGGAGGGATTCTACTGAGCCAGGCCACTAGCTGGGTGTTCCTTATAGCAGGAATGGATACAGTGAAAGGCTCAGACACAGTATCAACTAAATAAAGAAGGAAGAGTTTGGGGAAGTAGCATGCAGAAAAGAATAATCTAGAATTAGAGAGACTCTGAAATCCAAGTATTGGGCAAATCTTCCTGAACAAGTGGCACTGGAGCTGGATATAGTTGGGAAAACATGTGCCACGTGGGCAGGAACATGACTGAAAGCAGATTATGGGGCTAGCGGGCCAGTTTGAAGACCAGAAGGAAAGCTTGGGAGCCTACTGATCAGAAGTTGGGACAGCTGTGGAATGGGTTCATTAAGGCAGGTGCTGGTGATCATAGCACTCTCTGGAGGACAGCCCCTCTCCTATGACTTGCATTTGCTATGGGAAAGTCAAAACCCTGAAGAACTGGTAGGAAAAGGGGAAGTGTATTCAATAGAATTATAGCACATCAGGCTGTTTGTATTTTACAATTAGCAGGAGGGCTGACAAACCACGACCCTTGTTACTAAAAATTTGAAGATTAGGAAACTAAGCTCCAAAGGGCAACAGCACAGGTTGAATGGCCGCCAGTAATCTAAACATCCTAAAAAAACACTACACTTCCCAAAACACTGTCACTTCTGGAGAAATATCACTTTTGCTCTAGAGTGCAGAGGAGGGACCTGATTTCCCTCTTTATCTAACCAATGGTGACTAGGAAAGGTGTGTAACGGTCATGGCGAGCCAGCAGGTAATAACAGAGCCTAGGAGTCAGAGAGGCTGGGATTCAAATCCCAGCTGAATTGACTGATTTTGGCAAGACAAATACACTCTCCACTTGAGTGTCCATGTTTGTTCTATGAAGTAGTGAGAGAGTCTGCATCACCGGACTGTAAGGATTGTACACGGTTGTTGACATGCAGCAACTAGCTAACATTTGGTAACTGTTATAATCACCTTAGAGCAACTGAATTAGACAATATATTAGTAAAGTAAGTGTTTTATTCCATTTGTAGGAAAAGAAAATAAAAGCTTCAACTTTCAGTGAAGACACAAGTGCCATTAAAATATGCTATTTTTTCACTCATTGGAGTCCTGATGTATAAGAAAAATTTCACATTTAGGCAACCAGCTAGACTCTTTGTCACTAAAATCTTCTTATTGGCGCATGAATCCTATTACTTATAGGTATAGGAAAACGCCTCCTCCAACTCTCTCTCTCACACACACATACACACACACCTCACACTCAAAGAGAGAAGAGTGCTGGTTTATATTTGAATTTCCATTGTCATGAGAGGAACTCAGGCATTAGGTGCTGGGGTGATAAGGTCAATTAGTGAAGTTACGTGATCTGGGTTGATGTATGTCTTTGGTACCAGAACTAGGAAGGCAGCTCCCTGAAAGTTCAAGGGAGGCTGATGTATACAGTAAGGCGATTTCCAGGCTACTCATGGCTCCAGAGTGATATCTTATCTCAAAAACAAGCAAAGAAGAGGGAGAACAACACACACCATAATGTTCTTGCAGAGGACCCGAGTTCAGTTCCTAGCACCCATGTGGGACAGCTCACTGCTGTCTCCAGCCACAGCTTCAAGCTATCTGGCAACCACAGGCTACCCACACACATGCTATTCATGACATACACACACAGAGACATAAATAAAACTGCTAAAAACAATCCCATTCACATGCTATTCACGACACAGACACACATACATAAAACTGCCAAAAACAATCTTTAAAGAGAGGATAAGATTGGCCTGAAAGAGGGTATAATGTCTGACTCGAAGTAAGCACCCACCAGGTTTGACTCCTCTAGTTATATGGAGTGCATCTTGACAATTCCCTTCCCGTTGACTACATCATTGAGGAGGCCCTGGGGTGGACCTAAGTCAATTCAGGTGTGTACCCCTTATTTCTAAAAATGATGGTCATTTTAAGCAATGCAAAAATAACCCCCACCCCACCCCAGGCCCGTCAGGAAGTGTTTGGATTTGGCACCTGCCACCTGGATTTCTCCAAACACACATTCAGGGCAGCATTCACAGCAATAGCTAAAATATCAGGGGGCGTCTCTAAGACAGATGTATATGGCAGGGGGGGAGCAGAGCATTCGTGAAAACTACAGGGTAAACACGGCAGTTTCCTTTAGTGGTACAATCTCCATAGTTTTCAACCAGAGGCTGCACAAATTGCAGAGGAGGGAAAGCATGTCCCAGTTTCCATGCGCCAAGGTTACAGATGAGGCACAGAGCTGCCATTTGTATTTGCAGGCTACCTCAATCATTCCGTATGCCCACCCTGGCACCATTTCAAAGCCATATTTCACATCACCCTAGTATTTTATCACACATTGCATTTCTGACACAGTTCTCCCTGGCACGCGAGTGCTTCGGGCTAAGTTTCAGGTTTTGTCAGTGGGAACAAAGGCACTTGCTGCCACCCAGAAAGTGGCTGGGGAAACATTCCTCCAAGTGCCGCCGATTTGTCAAGGAAAAGCGCCAGGTGGGAAGAAAGGAGGGAGAAGTGAGCTCACATCTCACCAGTTTCTGTGCATTCTTCGCAGCTCATTCTCTGGCTGGGCTCAGGGCCAAGATGAGCCAAGTCACGGAGCTTTTCACGTGCCAATGGCAGTCAATCCCTGGTACACTAAGAAGAAGAAAATTGAAGCTGTTTCCCAAGCAATTCATATAGCTAACTTCAAGCTCTGTCATTCAGGGAGGCAATCTGGGTACATCATTCTGTCTTTGCCCTGTGGTGTGGCCCAGACTCCACTGAAAATAGAGTAGTCTCCTCTTTTTCTCTGTACAACCAATCTAGTGCCTTGTCTCTGCCATGCTGTGTAACAGACCCTGGAAATCAAATGTCAGACATGACTACAGATCTCAGGTACCGTGAATGAAACTGTCAGGGGCATTTAAGGTGTGTAGGGGGTGGCGCTCACTAGGGTACTGACTGATTTTAGTAGGGTGGCATCTAAACCAAAATCCAACAGTCTCCAATGTGACTACAAGGAACAATTTGATGTCTGTGATTTCAGCTGATCCCACCTCCTCAGTCTGTCTAAGGAGTGGGTAAACCTGGGATATGGTACAAATACAAACAGTTGCATCTCAGATACCTATCGCTAATCCTGTTTTTCATATGGCCATGTGTGAAAATCACTTCCATTACAATTTGTATTTTTGTCAAATCAACTTGAAAACCAGTGAGGGGCTGAGGTTATTTATAGCTTAGTTGGGTGAATGTCTACCTACCATTGTAGGAGGCCCATGGTTCAATTTCCAGCACAACATAAAACTGGACATGGAGGCACATAACTATAATTCAAGCCCTTGGGAAGTGGAGGCAGGAGAATCAGACATTCAAAGTTAGCCTTGCTACATAGATAGAGTCTGAGACCAGCCAGGTCTACTTAAGACCTTATCTCAACAAACAAAAAACCTGAAGCCAAAGCACACTAAAGCAAATCAAAGCTACCCAGTAATAGATGTCATTAAAAAAAATG
>LOJH01041674.1:0-13380 GCA_001685095.1 Ellobius talpinus | reverse complement strand
ATTGTGATGTGTGGGCTGGTTTTCTTTTATTTATGTTTAAAAACTACTTATGAGCATGGACATAATCTACATGGGTAGTAGAAAAATACAAGATCTCTTCAGTAAATTGGGAGCATGGGGACCTTGGGAGAGGGCTGAAGGGGAGGGGGAGGCAAGGAGGGAAGCAGAGAAAAATGTAGAGCTCAATAACAATCAGTAAAAAAAATAACCTTTCCCTCCTGATTTTATAACATCGATATGCCTGTGTGTTTTTTTGTTCTGTGTGAGAGAAGTAAAAACTGACATGACAACCATGCATCATTTTGTTTTAGTTGCTTTTCTCACTCCATAGAAAAATATATGATAAGAAGTATTTTAAGGAAGGAGTGGTTTATTATGGTTTATAATCTGCAAGAATATATTCCAGCATGGTCAAGCAAACATGGTAGCAGAAATAGGAGGTAATTAGTTAGGTTGTATCTACATAGAGCAGAAATGAATAAATGCTGGTGCTTAACTAGGATTTTCCTTTTCATACAGTCTGATGCTCCAGCCCATGGGATGTGCCACCAACAATTAAGCTTGGTTTTCCTACTTCAGTTAATCTAATCTAGATAACCCTGCACATTCCTGCTTAGAGGCTTGTGCCATATATGGTTCTAGACCCTGTCAAATTGGCAATCAGTATTAACTATCCTACAACTCATAGCTGATAATATGGCTAATGTAGAGAAAAATAAGAGGAAATATATGATATTTGTGAAGAAGTGGAGAAAAGGAAACTCATATGGAAATGAAAATGTAAAACATTCATTACAAGAAACCACATGGAGGTCGCATAAAAAGTTCAAGACAAAAATTATCAAATATCAATTCTACCACTGAACATATAACAAAGAACTATAGTTAAATTGCTGAAAAGAGATTTGTGTACTCCCAAGGTATTGTATGCAGCAATACAATAACCAAAACATCGAACCAACTTATACAGATCACTAAATGAATAGATTAATATATATATATTTATATATTTATAGAATAGAATATTATTTGGTTTGAAAATGGAGGCAATACTCTTTATTTATGACACCATAGATGAACCCAAAGGACAAGTAAAGCAGGCTAGGCAAGAAAGACAAATCCTGCTTAATTTAACTCATATATAAAAGCTTTATAATGTTCAACTCAAAAAGAAGAGTAGAATGAGAGAGGGGTTTATTGGTCAGATAATCTATTTTACTATTGTAAATTACCTAGAGGATATAATAATATATTTTAAAACTTTGTTAAAAGTCCCCAACAACACATTGATCCAGGAGCAAATTACATGTATATTTCTTCTAATTCAATTTAAAATATTGCATAATCTATTGTTGAAGGAGGCCAGCTTGGCTGCTTGTTCATTTCCTGGCCATCCAGACCCCCGAAATAATCACACAGAAATTGTATTAATTAAATTGCTGCTTGGCCCATTAGCTCTAGCCTCTTATTGGTTAACTCTTACATATTAATTTAACCCATTTCTATTAATCCGTGTATCTCCACATGGCTGTGGCTTACCAGCTAAAGTTTTGTCTGGCTCCAGTAGGGCTATATGGCTTCTCTCTTACTCTGCCCTTCTGTCTCCCAGCATTCATTTTTTGCCTTCCCTGCCTACTTCTGCTCCACCCTGCCATAGGCGCAAGCCAACTTTCTTTATTAACCAATTGTGTTCACAGCATACAGACAGAAATCCCACATCAATCTTTTGTTATTTTTTTCTTTAACCATACATTTAACTGATTCTTAATTTCCAAATGAATGGATGTTCCTTAGTTTTGTGGATTGTTTTCAATTTCTAACATACTTGCTTTGTGATCAGAAAATACATACTGTACTTTTTAAGTATTTCAATGTCTTGAATCATGCTTTATTATAAATCTATGGGAATTTTATCTGAAATACCAGTACATACATGCATGAAAAGACTGAATTTTGTAGCTGCTTTTATGAATGGAAATAATTTGACTAGTAAACATGTCTCCTGCCAAGAGAGTATCACCAATTCCTTGCGATTGTCTTAGGACATGACTCAAGACGTGTAATTAATTAAAGGTGGTTTTCTCATGGTAGGGCTCATCATTACATTCGATGTACTGACACCTGCAATTTTTCCAAGTGCAAGAAACTCAACTGAGTAATTTGTGATAGTGTAAAACGGAATTCATGATCTCATTAAAAGAAAAGAAAAAATAAAAATTTTTAAAGACTTACAAAGATGGTAGAAGATTGAAAATCCTTTTTTGTTCACTGATCAGCAGATCTGATATAATGAAAATGGTTTGTGGTGTTGGCAGTGATCTAGAGATGCTGTGCGACCTTCTTCAAAATTCTAATGATGTTCTTTATTAAGTTGGAAAAACTTTCTAGAACTCATATGGAAACACAAAGGCTCTGAATACTAAACAGAGAGTAATGCTGGAGTTATCTCAAAATAGGATTTCAAGTTATAATACGGAGCTTTAGAGGCAAATCAGCACAAGACTGGCACAGAAGTAGACATGAGCCCCCAAGGAATAGAACAGAGAACAAGAAGTAAACTCACACTGCTTCTTGACAAGGGTAATCTAAGCATACTATCCCCTATAACAAAAGGTGCTGGGGAAACTGATTATCCACATATAGAAAGGACTGTCTGAGCAGGACTCAGGTAGTTAAGGAAATTATGACAAGTGTCAGTATCTGGCACTTCAACAACGGAAGTAACAGCAGAAAGAAACAAAATCCTATGGAATGGTAGATGAACTTCGTTCATGAACACACGCATTGCAAAGAGAGTTCACAAAGGAAGGAAATGTAAAATTAGAACTGTTTTGAGATTCCATCTCAAAGACACTGTCATCAGGAAAACAAATGACAACACATTCAAATAAGTATGTAGAGAAACTCTAAGACATGCAAATTGGTGTTGCCACTGTAGAAAGAGCATGGATGCTCCTCAAAACACTAAAAGTAGAACTCCTATATGATGCACTTCTACCATTGTTGGGAATGAGGGAATGAACATACCCTCATTGCTCCTATAAATTCTCTCTCTCTCTCTCTCCACACACACACAGACACACACACACATAGACACACACACACACATGTATATGCATGTATATGGTAATCTAAGCCAGTACACCACAGGAATACTTGTGCTTTTATTGCTGCACTGGTAACAATAATCAAGCTGAAGAACCAGTCTCGGTGTCTATCAACAAATACATGATTAAAGAATAGGTGGTACTTATGCACAATTGGATTCGTCTGTGAATAATGAAGCCCTGACATTTGCAGGAGAATGAGTGGAAATGGAGTTTCGATTGTTGTGCTAAGTAAATTGTGTCAGACTCAGGCAGAGGAATATCACATAGTTTCTTCAGTTTGTCAAATCTAGATTTTTTTAAAAGACAAGAGAACATAAAAGGGACTATTTGGCAAGAGAAAGTGGAAATTAGGAAGGAAGAAAGAAGGGGAACTAAGGTGAATATGAGCAGAACACGTGATAATATGTGTACAGGTAAATGCCACAGTGAAACCCATTATTTATACAAGTACTACATGCTAACCAAAAAGCAAAGTACAGAAAATCAAATATGTATTTATGTCATGAAACACTATTGAGGCTGAAAACTATGAGTTACTCAAACTATTGGAAATCTCTCATTTTTCTTATTATGTGTCATTTAATTCAGGTGCTGAAGAAATGGGGAGAAAAGAGCCAATTGTGTCGATATATCATCTTTTTCTCAACTGTACCCTGAAGAGAGGTTCAAAACAATGTGGTTTTGTCCATTTCAAAAGAATTTCCCATAGTTCAATTGAGTATCTTTTTATAACTTCAAACATCAGTAAATAAACAATGCATCTAGGAAAGAAATTTTCTGGACAGCATCACACACAATTTAGCTTTAATGAGTGATTATAAATTTGTTGCTGTTTCTCATAAAGGCTTATATCTGAGATCACCTTCTGTTTTTATCCCTGGGCATTTACTTTCCCTTTAAGACTATTACTAATAGCCTTGGTATACTGGCCATATAATGTTCTCAGAATCTTTTACAGAGAAGTCATTTCATTTTATATTAATAGTATACCAAGAACATCGTGGTGTCAAAACAGAGGGAACACTGCATCAAAGGAAAGCCAAGAAAATGGGACATCCCACACAAAACACTGAGTTCCCAAAGATATTATGGAACTAGAAGTGCATAAAACACAGGGCACTGACTGGTATTCAGGCAGCTCAATGTACGGTAACAGAATGAGTTTTCTCTGACCTTCCTTTAAGTTGCTCACATGAAGGAGGAATCCCCAAGAACTCTGATTACATTTTTATTGTTTTTTTTTATAATTTTGAACAAATGGTCTTAAAGAATATCTACCAAGGATAGGGGTTTTGATGGAGAGGTGGGAATGAAGAAAGCTTAATGGAGTGTCTATTCCCATTCTTCCTTTATTGTCTATAAGACTTAGAACAAGAAATTTAACCCAGGTAGGCTCAGGTTTTTAAAAAATCCTTGAAATCAGGGAACCTTATCACAACTTCATTGCACGTGTGCTGTTGCGTTACAGGCAAGTATTCCTGCAACTATTTAATATGCTTGCTACGTTGTATGCCAGGGATCCTCAACCTGTGGGTCATGACCTTGTGGGTCACATGTCAGACATTCTACCTATCAGATACTTACATTAACTCATAACAGTAGCAAAATTACAGTTATGAAGTAGCAACAACATAATTTTATGGTTGGGGATACCACAACTTGCAGAACTGTATTAAAGGGTCACAGCATTAAGAAGGTTGAGAACCAAAACTATACTTTGAAGATTTGGTGATTTTCATTATTAGGGTTATACTTAATTCTGGGGGAAGGCAAACTTGTGATTTAAGGTGGGGAATTCATGGGCATTGGGAAAGAAATGCACAAAGACTTTCAACCATAGCCAACTCTCTTCATTACTATTTTTCAAAAGCAAAAATTTTCCTCTCAAACTTTGGAAGTAAAAGATGGAGAGTTTTTCAAATGACAAGGTCCACTTCAAAACACGAGTGGCTTTTACACAGAGAATGACTAGAAAATGAAAACAGTATCCCAAGCTTCCTGACAGGCATTGTCCCTTTCTCCCCACGATTTATTGTGCTTTCTGATACAGACAGAATGCTGTCATTGTTTGGTTTGGAACTTTTAGATGTCCTCTTAGACTGGAAGGAAAATTATATCTCAGGTCTCTCAGACAGGAAAAGCCAAATGCAACTAATTAATTTATGATTCTGATCTATCCAATTCAGTGAGTTTAGCTTTCTACTGGAAAAAATAAAACTATGGCCTTCTTTATCAGGAAGATCTGAGAAGAGAGTAGTTTCTGAATGTCACCAAACAATTCACTGGGTCACATAACACAAGCCACTGCTAGCTCTCTCTCTTTCTTCCGTCCCCCTCCCTCTCTCCCGCTCTCTCTCTCCCTTCCTGCCTTCCTCTCTCTTTCTGTTTCTCTCTCTTTGACTTTCTAACATAGAAAAAGCAATAGCAACAACCAGGTTGCCTTCAGTAAGGATGGTTGACAAAGACAACGTCAATATAATAACAGTGGTTGATATTTATTGGTCAAGTAAGTATTGTTCTGTCACTTCAGATGTAATTAAGTGTGTTCAGTCAGTTAAGAGTGTTCCCTCAGTTAGGAGTGTTCGATCCTCATAATAATCCTATATGAAATTATTTTGATTTGCTTCTGTCTTCAGAGAAGAAATGGAGGCAAAGAACCTTTAAATAAAATAGATGAATCCACTGTCTAGAGAGTACTGTTCAAATTCAAACAGTCTGTCTTCAGGCCAAGAACTCAACCTTGCTCCTCTCTCAGTGATGAGAGGTGAAAGCTGTCATTCACAACACACTTCAGTGGGATAGCAGAGCCAGATAATTTTCAATGCAGGATTCTACCAAGGGTTTTGCCTGTTTATATCCTTCTTGTCTTTAGCGAAGATAGATGTATGGCTAAACACTTTTTCTGGGGGTTATGACATAAATGTCTATTCACCCCACAAGAGAACCCATGACAGACAAAAGAGACAACTCTACTATGTTCCAACTTGATGAATCAAAGAGTTTGCTAAGTTATTGCAGGGGTATGGATAAGGGCTTACTTAGGGGATCAGAGATGTCTGAGGCAATTTTCTCATTAAAAGGATCACCATATGCAGGGTTGAAGCCCTGAAAATCCTATTACAGAAGAGCTTGCAAGACAACTGTAGGTAGCTTGACAGATAGGACAAACTCCTTCCTCAAGTAGTTGCTCACAGTTTTCATAACTTTGTGGAGGAGTGTTGTGGATCTTGTTAGTTTCAGGAACTTCCTGGGTCCCATGAATCTCCATCCTCCCTCTTCAATCCAGATGAAAGTGTTATACACCACCACCACCACCATCTATTGACAAGTAGATACATTTCTTTATTGTTATTATAAGTTGAAGTGATGATGGTATATTTCTTTGTGGTCCATCCTTTCATCTAAGACTGGATTTTCTATTCCTCTTATAAACCTTCTTCCCCAAAAGTCTCAATTCAAGCAGAATCTTGAATATCTTAGAATTCTCTACCCACACAGACTCTCTACCATGCCAGTTTCACCTGTGGGTTCTACTGTTCTTGGAATTTTCTATTTCCCACAGTACACTTCTTCCTTGAGGTTGTTTTGGTTCTGCTGCACACTAAGAAGAAACATTCAAACAATGCTGCTCAGGCAGAGTGGAATTGAGGTTGATGCTACCTCCCTTGACTTCCTTTCCATTCCATCTCACATTGTGTGGTCAAAGCGATCTCTCCTGAGTACCAGCCAGCTTTATTGATTTCCATTTTTCTACCACAGAAAATGAATGCCCCACTTCCTTTCCAGGCCTTCTTGATCTGGATACCCTGACATCCAACCTGACCCTTCTACTTCCAGATGGGCTCACTATTCATTGTTAGGGTTTTTGGCTTCCTTTTCAATTAGTCTACCTTGTTTACTCAACGTCTTTAACTATTCTTGAGTGTTCACTATATGCCCGGGGGGTTTATGAAGAAGTTGGTTAAGTATCACTTTCTGTTAATTCAATTCTTACCAATATTTCAAATGCAGCACTCATTGCATTATTTCCACTGCCACTGCCTGAACTTTTCCAAGATTCAGTATGTGGTCAATTTTTGTCTCTTTCTCATTGTTAAAAAAATATCCTGTCTTCTCAGTTGGGTAACAGCCATTTATGGGCTTTAGATCTCTGTATCCATCATCAAACTGAGTGGATTGTAAGTGGATAACAACAACAACAAAAGCAAAATCATAGAACTCCAGTAAATGCTTCGACTTACTGAATCTCCAGTCCAGCTAAGGTCTTCAGCTTCTCCTTAGAAAGTGATGATTTCTTACTGCTGCCAACTGTGCAGATGCACATGAGGACTCGGAGTCACTTCCACTCTTTCCAACGGATGGTGTTGATGCTTCTGGTCTGAGGACAGCGGGGGTGGGATGCAGCAAGAGGGAGTGATTTGCTTTCAGCCTACAGAACCCATCCGAAATCCTTCAGTTTTCTACCTTAGTGTCTTTCCACCAATGCAAAACTTTTTAACATATTGTCGCTTACCATTTTTTTCTATATTTCTAAGAACAGAATTTACTATTCTTTATGGTAGGAATCTGGAACTAACAGTTGTCTGACCCCTGCCATATTAAAAAAATTATACTTTCTGAAAGTCTTTATGCCAGCTCCAGCTTAGACTTCCATGCACAATAATTTCTTCTTTATTTTATGCTATCCTAGTCATTTCCAACATATTTTCGTACTGCAAATACTCTGGCTTACTCATTTAATCAAAAGCCCACTTCGTTCATTTTACTTTGTAATTCAGTTTCAACACATCTTTTACAGCACAATTGTTATGAATTTTCAATTTATTTTTACATCTATTTTTATAGCTGCCACTTCTGCAGTGTGCAAAATTTTTCCCCCTTAACTTTAAAAACATCGTTTCTGAAAGAAAGCTGTTCTAAAATCTGCCTTTTTCAGCACACTGAACACCCACACAAGGAAGACAGAATGATAGAAGCTAAAGGTAGGAACGAGGTGCAAGGTCACCTTGTCTTTTCTAAAAGCAAGTACAAGATGTGTGTTCAATAATATCTAAATAACATAGTTTCTCATTTTAATCCTATAGGATGTTGTTGACACTCATTTCATACTCTTGTTTATGAATTTTTTCTCAAAAGTATGAGCTCTGTTAATAGTTCTCATTTTCTTTTAAGTCAGCTTGTGTTGATATGATGGAACTGTAAAAGTACCACAATTTTTTCCTTTGAATGCAGAATAATAACGTTTTGCTGTTTGCAGGAAATTTTCGAGTTACCGATTGCTTAATACAACCTAATTGAAAACCTAACTGATTTAAAATAACTCTGATCATTTGGTTTCACCTTGTGTGGCAGAGAAGCTAGGCTCAGCGTGAAAGTGTTGTTCTATATTTCCATGCAGCCTCTACAGATGGAGGTGGCTGCTGAGTCATCTGAAGGTTTTCTCAAACACAGGGCTCTCCAGTGAAACCTCAGCTAGGAATGCCAGATGGAACACCTATATTGGCTCTCTAGATATCTTGGGCTTCCCCCAACTGTGGTGACTTTCCTTCAGGCAATTATCTCAAAATAATGGTGGAATCAAAATTGTTCTGTGTGACCTAACCTCAGAAATTGGATAGCATTGTTTTCACCCTACAACCACAATGGACCACTAATGAGATAGTGGTAGAGCTAAGGATAGAAGCACAGAAGATAGAAATACAACTCTTAACTCTTACAGGGTAGCATTTTAAGATAAGTTAGATGTGTGATTTTGCTACTTGTCAGTTTTTTTGTGGGAAAAAAACTACCACAAATAGTTATATCATAACACACTTGTTATTTTCAAATTGATTAAGGACTAAAATTTTTAGCTCATATACCACTTTCCAGCTCTTTTCCTACGAAACCACACATAGTGTCACCAAGGACATATAGCAAAATGCTTAACTCTTTATATTACCTATGTTTGTTTTAATGCTTCCTAGTCACCTCTTTTAAGTCTGATGCTGTCATTGAAAATGAAGAGGATGAAAAGACATTCTAATCCATAATCTGAGCACCCCAACAATGGATCTAACTGGAACCCACAGTGAATCTACACTGTTTCTCTACTAACTTTCTCGACTTGGAAATCAGATGATAGCCTTGGGCTCCAGTGCAGTAAAACTGTCTTCACATTCTCTTAGAGAACTAATGTTCTTAGGCCAGTTGAGATGGCTCAACAGGCAGGAGCTCTTGCCATCAAGCCTGATGATTAGAGTTCTATAGACTAATCCATGTGGTGGAAGGAGAGAGCTCCCTTCCACAAGTGGTCCTCTGACCTCCACATGTACACAGTGACACACATATGTTCACACACATACACACAATAAATGTCATGAAATATTTGTAAAATTCTAATATTCTTGAATTTTAACTCTTATACTTTGATGTCTGAAACTATTTCCATCTATTCCATAAACCACATCATCAGTGCAAACAGATAATTACCCTCCAAGATATGCACATGTTTATTTAACTACCCTGAACCCCACAAAAGACCATAGTACCAATTCCTATCCCAAGCTTCCTTTTCACAAGTAAGACAAAGGGATCGTGTTTCCACTTGACATTGACTTCATTCAAATGATACATGTTATCTGTTATCTTCCCTCTTCCTTGTATCCTAGTATAATGCCTCATACCTCAGAAGTTTTCCAATGAAAACAATAATTTTGTTTTGACAATGTGTGCTCAATAAACTAGTTGATAGCTTCTCTCTGGCAAACAAGATCTGTAGTGCCATGTTGCACTGAAAAGGCGGAGTTCTATCAGAAGCATGAAACATACTTGGGAAAGTCACTGCGAGAGTCAAGGACGTTCCCAACCTAATACAAATCTGGTAGATATATAAATGAACGTAAGATTCCAATAATCAGAACATCTACTGGAACTTTCTAAGACGATGTTCAGTAGAAGTTGACCAAACAGTGGTTAATATTAGTCATGAATGTCACCAAGTAATAGTTCAATATTTTCTTCAGTCCTGAATAAAACACCCAGTAAAAAAGAAAGCATTCTATTTTCCAATTGTTTATGATGCTGAGAATATAAATCACATTTTCAAGCATCTTCAAAGAGCTTTGTTCTGTCCTCCAATTCAAATCTTTTCTTCTACCTCACCATGTCCGACATGATGGTTTTTATACATTCCCACATTACAATTTGACTCTTTGCCATTTCCGTCTTTGAAATAAGTATGACCTTCCTCCATCTTTTACATAATGAAAGGCTCTTTTTCTTCCTTCATTTCTATATCCCATCCCAATTTTAATCCTATATCAATTCAGCTGAGAATGTCTCTGCTTACAAGTATGTATACATTGAGCTGTATGCGTCCTGACAAATATTAAATAAACACCAGGGAAATTTCATGTACCTTCCCTATCTTTGACTCATTGTCTTTTGGGAGATCCATTATCAGTCCTGACTATGCCTTCAAACTGACTTGTGAGAGTAAGCTAATAGTGGCTGAGAAGCCGTCTATACCTGGGTCTTAGGAAGCTCCTGATTGAGGCCAAATCCACCACTGGAGCACCATGAGAAGACAATGAGAAAGCAGGTGATGAAGTCTCTCCTTCAAACCACCATGATGCAAGATCCTGAGAGGGAAAGGCTTTGCTGGCATTTCTTTCAATCTCTTATGTGTCACTACTCCTCCAAGCACGATGTTTCCAAAGGCAGCATGTGATTTAGGGACAAAAGTGACCCACACTGAAAATGCCACTGTGCCCATCACAGCCTGTCATGCAGATTAGCATTTGGAATGTGGTTGGACCCTGTTGGTGTTCCATAATCCTGTTTACAGGATGATCTCATCCAGCAATATGTGGCCCAGGCCAGAGAGAGAAGGAATGCAGCTGCCTGATTTTAGAAATATGCCTTGGACTGTGTGGCAAAACCTCAGCTGCCAGGCATTGAGTAGCATTCCTGCTGTAGAAGGGAATTCAGAGGCCCTTATGTACTACTGTTGCAATGTTGATTCTCTTTGCTGAAAAAGAACAGTTATTGAACAGCCCACCAGGGAAAAGAGGTCCCTCATAGCTTTGCCTTTTAAGCCAAACTACTACTTCAGATCTATAAAGCTAAACCTGAAAAATTATAAAAGTCAGCATTGCTATTCTTGTATATTTTCCACCTCTCCCTGATAACTGTTCTTCTTTAATGTCCAATGAGAAAGCATAGACATAATTGAATTTAGGGATTACCCTTCAAAGTGATGTAACTAATGAGAGAATATTCTGTCAAAGAGAAAAGGAACATATGATTTGTCCAAGCATGGTTAACAAAAAAAACATGGTAAAGAAAATCAGAGGAAAAGGCATATCACAGAGCACACTTACTCTAATTAAAACTCAAATCAAAGCATACTGGAAAATGCTAATAGACCTGACTGATAGGGTTGTTTTTAGCTTATAATTTGAAGTCTAATAGCAAAGAATAGGAATTTAAAAGGCAATTAGGACTCTTGAGAGTTAGCAGCACTTCAGGTATCTCTTCTCATATTAAACAATATGCTACATTGTCAACAGGTTTGCCTCAGTGAGAGGTGTGTGGGAGAACTTTAATAATCGGAATTGAATTGCAATTCTAGTGTAACTGATGGGGTTAGAACTTCAAGAAACAAATATGGAATTGAGCTACTGGCAACTCTCGACAGCTCAACCGTGTTTTTGTGGTTAGGAGATCTACTATGCAGCCCACCCTGCAGAGGTGATGCAGTATGCTAAGTAGATGCTTTGTTCCTGGCAGCTGTAGACTGCACTTGAGGGAGCCGATGAGGGTCTTCTTGGCTACTGGCTAAACACACACTCGCTCACAAACTCAAGCTTACCCACAGCCTTTATATACACAAGTGCTGTGAGGTGGAGGAGAAGTTCACACTTTTCAGTCATTGCGACACTCCTCTTCCTAGCACAGAGCACACTTTGGACAAACTTTACAGTTAAGAAAGATATAATATTTACTTTTCAAATATCAAAATTTATAGTCTTGGTTAAGTTTCTGTACTTCTGTTTTTAATCTTTAAAAAAAGGAAAGAAAGAGACTGAGACTTAAAACTAATGGATGTCTCAACAGTCTGTCTTAGCATGAGGAAGGTAACTGAAATAAGAATTTTGGTCACTCATAATTGAAAATAAATCTGTCACAACTAAAAGAAAGAATAAAGTTTGACAAATAATAGAGCATTCCAGCCTGAAATTACAAGATGATTTTAGATCTGCTTTTAAGACCTGAATGTCTTCTTTCAGGGCAGCCCAAAGTCAGCCTCTTCAGAATGACCAATAAATATTTGATGGCTATGATCTGTAAATGGAAGCGGGCATCAAATGTTTTAAACACCACGCTTACTCAAGACTTGTGTTTTCTTTAGCCAGGACTCCTTGTCCTCCCTGACAGTGCATCTCCATTCAGACCCATAGACAGTGTTGGCTGACCACATTGTCACCAGCATGTTAACACAAAATGGCATCTTTCACACTTTCCCAATATGCAACTCGTTGGAATGTCACCACAGTCTGGGGTCTCTGAAGGGCTGGGGACAATTAAATTTTCCCACCACAGTCTAACCTGTTTTTCCCATAAACTCCAACTTAGTTGCCTTGAAAACACTTTCTCCTAGTTGAATTGTTTCCCCTGCAGTAAAAAAAAAATTTTTTTTTCTTTTCCCCGTCAAAGTCAGAAAGACACGACGATATTCCTTTCAGTTGTGAACTTTCCTAACTAAAACAAAACAATTCCCCGCTCAGCCAACTACACAAAACCACAAAAGAGTTCCGTCATTTCTTTAAAGTGAAATACTCCAAACAAAAGAGATTTCAAGACATGGCATGGCATAAACTCCCAACAGTATGGTTACCTGCATAAGAACAAGACAATTAAAGTTACAGCACGGATAGTGGAGAGACTACTGAGGTGCCACAGATGAAGGAGGAGCTATAAAGTCTGATGACTGCAGGAACAGGGAGAGTCGCTTTTCTTTGGGGTATGGTCACTGGTAGGTTACTCATGCCGCAGGGATAGCCTCCCCACCCAAGTGAATATCAGTGGAACTAACTTTACTCATTGATTTATTTTAGGAAGAGAGATAGGAAATAAAGTTAAAAGGGAGATGTGTTGGGGGCACGAAGAAGGTGGAGGTGGGCAGTGAGGGGATATGGTTACACATATGAAATTTTCTTTTTTATTATTTTTATTTATTTTTTATTTTTATTAAAAATTTCCACCTCCTCCCCTCCTCCCATTTCCC